>SNQJ01S0269376.1:0-11780 GCA_010110895.2 Picea sitchensis
TGCCTAACTCACCGCTGGGATTAAGTTTTACAAATCTTATATGTTTCTATTCACAGGATAGCACATCGTACTTTTAAAACTCATGAAATATAAAACTACACATATAAAAATTTAAATATTACACTCTTACATGAGTATCTTCTGCGTTTAAGGTATTTTTAAATAATATCTTTCCAAGAAACACGCTATGGATTGGTCCACCATTGAAAGTTAATTTATGAAGACATATTTCTAAAGCTCGTCGTAAAGAGAAAACATTTGGAAATTGGTGAAAATAAATAAATAACACTCTCTAAATAGCTTGTCAGTATTAATAGTATAGGTTTAGAATTTATTAGATAATTGAGAGGAAATAAATTATTTAAAATTAAAAAAAAAATTAAAAAAATTGTAAATTGTTGAATACAAAAAATTTTAAATTTTTTATTATTAGTATATTAATTTAATTTTTAAATATTATTATTTAATACACTAAAATATTATTATGTTTAATTTTTAAAAATCAATTTTCACTTATATTAAAAAAATATTATTATTTAATACACTATGAATGTAAAATAAAAAACTTCCCTCATTGGCATTGATTTTGAATAATAGTTTAGATATCTAAAAGAATGGTTATTATTTTAAGTTTAAAATAATAAGATTACTATTTTAAGTGTAAAAATTGACATTTTTTTTGTTTGCTAGTTTGCTAATTGTCTCAGCAGGTTTAGAACTGGTGACTTTAACATCACAGAGTGCTTTAACAACACAAATAATGTTGTCATTCGTAATTATGAGATGTTTTTGGTGACATTGATGTTCTAGTCTTTAATTAAGGGATATTGCCATTTTTAATTGGGTAATGTGTTGGAGATTGCAAGTAATATTATGTTATTTTTAAATGTGCAATGTGATGGAGATTACAAAGACATTGTGATTGTTTCCTTTATCAATTTAATAAAACTATAAAACATAGGGACTAACTGCTTTGCAACTATTACTCTTGTTACTTTTACACAAAAATACTTTTACACAAAAATAATAAAATGTAACTTAAAAGTATGATATGCCATTAAAATCCTCAGACTTATAAAAGATAAAGCTGTGAACTCTTTAATACCTTTTATGGGTTTTCTTCAATGGACACTTGATGGCTGGAGCACACAGTTTTTGTATGCTCTCCAATGTCAGTGAAAGGTACATCAGTACAATCAACCCGCCTGTCTAAACGATGTACTAAATGATTTTTTTCGTGATATTTTTTTAGGATATTTATTTGAAATTTCATGAAAAATTGTTAAATTTTTAAGTTTGAGTGATTATTTCTGTATAATCGAAATGTTCTAGGATTTTTTTAGCATGTTGAATGTATTTCTATATTCAAAAATAAATTTTAAACAACAAGAAATAATAATTTCATACAAATTTATATGGCCAAATTCCAACCAAAAAACCGTTATATAGAACAGTGAGACAACACCCTTTCAAAATGCTCTGCCACTTGCTACAATTTGTCTCCCTCGAAACTGATTCAACCCTAAGTGCATATTGTGTAATTGGATTGGTGATCAAACACTTGGTAGTCGATTCCCACGAACCTCTTTCCCTGTGAGTGGTTCTTCAACCCTTGTTTTTGTGGGTTCAACTGAGTCCGCCAATTCTGCTTCAACAAGAAAAAATCTGGTTCTTATACTCGATTTGGAATTTATGAACTGGAACTGAGTGAGGTGGCAGTGGTAAAGTCGTTACTGGACATGGATCAAGTGAATTAACTTGTGCAACCCTAATTGTTATTGGCTAACAATCTCGTTCAACTGAATCTGCTTCGTTTGGTTCAAGTGGGTTGCATCCGGGGACACTTTTGGCACAATTCGAAATGGTCGATCTGGGGACAAGGTTCATGTCATACTCTCAAATATTATTACAAGGCTCTCTCTGGAAGGAAAGGATGAATGATCTCGAGTGGTCTGTCAATGGACATTGTATCGTTGTATGTGGAGACAATCATTGCGTGGAATTATCTCAAATTCAACAGTCTCAAACTCTTCAGATGGGATATTTCCTCCAGAATTGTTCCCTCGGCTTGATTGCTGGACAGAGGGGGCATGGGTTTATCTTCTTATGCAACAAAAAGAGAGAGCTAAAAAGAGATCCAATGATCCAGACTGGGTTCAAACAAAAATTTTCACTTTTATGGCTCAAAGAAATTACTAATTTTATATGAATCTTGGCAATTGAAAATTAATTAGCTTTTTTTTTTCTCAGATTTAAGAAATAATTTTTTGTTGAGGAATTTTTTTGAAATGAACTATGTAGAAGTTTTGAAAGTTACAAAGTTTTTAGTGGACACTCCACTTATCATCAAGGGACCAAAAAGCTAAAAATTTTGAAAAAAAAAATGTAGAGGAAAACATTTATAAGTTGAACATAAGAAAACCTTTTGAACATTAAAGTGACAGTTGGGAGGTAAATTTATTGGCTCTTGTAAATAATAATGAAAATTAATAATAAATTAGTTTATTCAGTTATGATTGATAAAATATAAATTAAGTGTCGGCTCAGAGAGTTAAAAAAGACTAATTAGAAGAGGATTGTTGAGATTCTACTAAAAACAATGTATATTTACAATGGATCCAAAAATATTTATACAATTTCTTTTAGATCTAGAAAGATTGCAGATCAAGTGTATATTACAAGAGCTCTAAAATATTTCAGAATTGCAAATATATTCCTTAACTTTAAATAACAAAGTACCTCCTGGAAGACATTGTTTTGTTTGATGAAGAAACTAGGATTGGGCCTTTGAGTCTTCTTCTTCATTGATCTATCATGGCCTTCTCATCACCATGACTCTCATCACTATAGCATTCTCCTCAACATGGCTTTGATACCATGTTAATTTCCAGAAGTGTCTTTAGACATGTAATTTTTTTTATCATAGAAAATATTATTACATAGTAGGTGAGAAGCATAGCATATATATAACCTCTCAAGTCTTATCTCAATATGCCATGTGTCCTTGAACAACAACTCAAGGATAATCACTATGATAAGGATGTGACACAACTAACCTATCTTCTAAGAAATACACAACTTCTAGAATAATACCTATCTAAATAAACTTTAAGATTATTAGGTTTATCAAATTTTGATTTAAAATGTAAGAAATATAAGACTTGGCTCCTAGGCTCCTTGAGTAGTTGGTTATAAGAAAGAAGTGATCCAGTGTTTAGTATTGAGTAGTTGGTCATACGAAAGAAGTGATCCAAGGTTTAGTAATAAGGGGTAAACTTTAAAATGGTATCAAGTAAAAAGTTATGGCCTTGTGAGGTTTAAAATTATTTTTTCTAGCAAAAGGAATTAAGCACTCATTTGATTTTATGGTCTACAAGACCACAAACTTTGTGGATAATTTGCATTATGGCAATATCAAGTCCTCGTGCCAACTTGTATAGGCATTAGTTTTTAGAAATGTTTCAATTTCAGTACCCAATCTTTAGGTTTGAAACCTTAAGGATTACAATTCTAGTAAATGAGTTGTCATTGCATACATCTATATCTTATCACAAGTATCCATATTTTATAAGTAAGCTTTGATCTCTTTATAATTTAAAACAAACTTGACAACCTCATGGTTGTGTATCTCACCATGTATTGGACATGGATAAATACAACTTATATTTATCCAAAATGCCTATAACTTTGCCTTTGCTAGAGATATTTACATGGCTACCTTTGCCATAAATGTTTGCACGTCCTCCTTTATCACATGTTTGTACCTTTGTAAAAAATATCTATACCCTTGCCTCCACTTTAGGTCATGTTATAATCAACCCCATTACTAACATGAATTGAGTTGTTTACTCCTTCGGAATTTGAGTGATTTTTTTAATGATGCACTCTTTGATATATAATTAATTCAATTATTTTCTTAGATTAGTTTCAATGACATTATCATTTTGGCATCCATAACCATTAGTCCCAACGACGGGACTAGTAGCCATAGACATGAATATCAAATTTTGTCTTATAGGGGCAATTTCCCTATAATAACAACTAAATAGAAATTTTCTAGGACCAAAATGAAACAAATTCATACCGAATGTAAATTAAAATCATGCAGTGGAATAAGCTAGCATGGATTCTCAAAATTTCATGAAAACTAAATGTCCATGAACATAATAAAAAATGTTCACACACAACATGCATAATACATAACTTTCTATAATGTGAAATAGCAAAATTTTTTCATATTCATAAACACTGAAATGAGATCCATCTTTTAACAAAAATTGGTCCAAGATACTCGTTGAGTGAAAATTTTCCACCCAAACATAGCCATCTGGTTCAAATACCACTCCCAAGCTAGGTTACGAGAACACTAGGATGAAGGAACCAAGCTACATGCTTCCATCTCTCTCATCCCAACCCATTTACTTCCGTGCTCAACCAATTTGCTCACTACAAATAATTATGTGGATCTAATTTAGCCTTCAACAAGCAAGGAACTCTCTTCCACTGCACCACACACACAAGGAGGATCTTCTCTTTCTCTTCTCAACAATGCCTAAGAAATATTTTTCCCTCTAGTGTTGTTTAATGTGGACATAAAGAGCCCAATTTGTTGTATGCTTCTGTTGTGACTGGCACTACAACTTCTCCATTTCACCTTCTATTTTGATACGTCCCTAAAATGGATCCTCCTTATTTTTATAAGCTCAAGAGAAAACCTCATAAGTCCCTTCTTCATTTTAAAGGATTCTCCTGGTAACTCACATTTCACTTAGAAAATGAGAAAACACTCAAAGTTGAAGTTTAAAAAATTGATTAACAAAGTTACTTGAAACTCCTTCGTACAACTCGGAGGAGTTCCTATCAATCTTTACAATAAACAACGATATCGCAAGAGTTGAGGAGAACCCCTCTGATCATATCAAAGGAGTTACTTCTAACTCCTCTGATATGTTCAGAGGAGTTACTCTTAACTCTTTCGAACAAGTTCGACAAACTTGTTTTAAAAGCCTCTGACCTAACTATCACATTAAATGTTATTTATTAACCGAGCGGTTATAAAATGAAACATGGTTAAATCCATTGTTGCTCGGCTACATGCAATTGAATAGAAATCTGAGAACAAATAACCAAGTTGAACGTCGTTCGAACAACCTCCTATCCTTTCCCAAAACGTGGCAACGTCAGTTGGGTAAGTTTACCTCTCTCTCCTGTTCTGTAATTAAGGGTTAGGTTTTGTTTCTTTGTTTTGATTTCTGCTTACCTATTTTTCCTTAGACCGTAGCTATTACTTGTCGACTATTATCCACTTCATCCTCACCAATCCCTTCACGTTTGTCACCAGTCTTACACTAATCCTCAACCCTTTCTCGTTTACAGAGTATGCAAACAATTGATTTTCCCCCATTCTTAAGCTATGATAGATTCCTCTCTATCCCCTCATTTGGCAGTTGCAAATCCCAAACCCGTCTAAGACTCCCCCAGTTTTCTCTGAGCAAGCCCTAAACGCCCCCCTCCTATTCCTCTAAGCGTGCCATAACACTCCCGACTGTTTTTTTGTGTTCGCATAAAAACTCAATTCGAAAACTTGTTTAGTAACTCTCCGAGCATATCGAAGAATTTGCTACTAACTTCTCCGATATGCTTGGAAGAGTTGACTTCAATTCTCCCGAACACCTTCAAAGTAGATGGAAACAACTCTTCTGATCGTACTCTGATAGGATCAGAGGAGTTGTTTCTTGTAAGTTCTTTGAGCACCCCAAACAACTTGGACTAACCTCTTCCAAACACATATCAAAAAAGTTACTAACAACTTCTCCGATGTGCTCAGAGGAGTTGTTATTAACTCCTTCGATATACTCGTAGGAGTTACTCATAATTTCTCTGATTTGCATAAGGAAAGTTGTTATTTTTTTTTCCAATTTTACTTTCCTAGGTTGATGCCCAAGCTTTTTCACCCTAAAATATCACTAGGCATTGTCTGCTATTAAATTGGCATTTACACCATCCCATGAATAAATTTCATTTATTCTTAGGATTGTCTTGATCATATAATTGTTTTCAAATAACATGCTCCAATTTGATCCTATATGCAGGTTCAGACATGTCACCACGAAAGAAAACAACGATGAAACCAACAGGGGCTGAACCATCTGGCAGCTCCCAACAGACAGTAGAGACATAAAGTGTTGGGGTTGTATACGATGATACGTCGGGACTTCTGGACAAAGAGGGAGAGACTTTGAAATGGGGGGAAGTATATTATAAGTTAAAAAAATCAAACTTCTTGGTGGAGACAGAGGAACCTGATGAACTTTAGGTGTTTAGAAACATAAAAAAATCAGGAATTTTCAGAGTGGAAGCACATCCAAAAATTTTCCCTTGTGTGGACGCCATTTCTTCTATTTTGAAAAACGCAGACGTAGATAATAAGCATGTCTTCAATGCAAGAAAAGAGCTGATATCATCATTCTGGCCCGATGATTTAGCTAAGTGTTACCATATTGAGGCCATAAACAAAAAGTTAGATGGTTAGCTGCTTAGCGAATTGGAGCTCACACCGAAGGATTTATTCCCCACATGGTATAAAATAGACCAACAATTCAAATATTAGTCCAAGAGTCGATACCCCACAACTAATCTAAGAAGACCCTACTAATATATGGTGGCCATGATGTGCAAGTTGTACGGGGAACCAAATGCCACCCACTTTCCCTTGTATTATATGCTCTTAATTTATTTATGTGCAGATGTAGGGGCCTCATTCAACTGGGTAGATATATTATCTGAGAATCTCAAAGGTGTTATTTCAACAGTTACACAAGTAAAACCAGGAAGCTTCCCTAGTTTCCACATGTCTTCATATCTTCTAGACATAATGTGCATTGCTCACAAGTACACAAACATGGGATGGAGTTAGTTTCTCGTTGATGCCACTATCCATATCTACCTCAAGGTGCTTTGGGAGCACAAATATCGAACATATTATCAAAGTATTTGTGAACAATTCCTTTCCCCATTGTATGCATTTATTTTTTGCACCTCTCCACCTTGTTGACCGACAAGGCCATAGAAGTTATAAGGAGGATTGGGGATTGATATTTAATGGAACATGGTATATATATAAGGATATACGGTGTAATGAAACCACCACATCTACTTCCTCGATTCGTCCTTGACAAGCTTGTGTTCCAGGAAGTAGCATATCAAAACATCATACATGGGGTTGGAGGAATGTTATATAGATCAAAGAAATCCATTTGGCCTCCATTACCTCTTTACATTGACAAATACTTCTTTGAAAACACCAATCAATCCCAAGCCGAAGTAGACGTCTTGATTTCCTACCATTTTGGAGGGGAAATATTCTGGAGGCACGACCCCAAGAACATGGTCAAAGAGAATTTTCATAGAATGAGACTCTCGTATGAGTACACCATTGAGTTATGGGAAGAAGGAGTACATCAAAACACCAGGACTTGTGACGAAGTTATTTTCAACATGCGGGGTTAGCCAAAAGGTAGGATCATGGACAAATAAGCTGCGAGAGAGGCAACCAAAAAAGATGTAGAGAGAGATGAAGTTGAGAGATCTTCCCCCATATCCTTCTCGACTCGTTCGGGTTCCACAGAAGAGGATGAAGAAACACCAACTGATAAAAAGAGAAAGGACAAAGAGAAGGTGTTGAAGAGGAGGAATTATGCTAAAAAGAAACAAAATCTAGAAGCTGACAAAGCAAAGGCCAGGGAAAAAAATGAAGCAAAAGAAAAAGCGGAGGCCGAAGCGAAAGCTCCTACTGAAAAGGAAAAAGAGTTAGTTGAAGAAGCAAGAGTAGCAACAAAATTAGCAGAAAAGGAAGCAACAGATAAAATTGTTGAAGAAGAAAGGCAGAAGAAGAATGCAGATGATAGAGAGGGTGACACATACCCAATGGACTTGGATGTCCCTGGAACATCCACCGCAGTGATAGTAGCAAAAAAAACGAGTTGTGGTTTAGGTATCAGACCTTGGGAACCTTTTCGGTCAGGCAAAATATTGAATCTACATAGTTTTAAATACGATAGCAAAACCGTATGAATCATACAAGAAAGGGTAAAAAAGGTTCCAACAATAGAAGGAGCTCCTTTGTCAGTAGTGACTCAGGTCCCATCCACATAAGATGTCAGGGAAGACCTCGTGGAAACAACTAGGGAATGATTTGCGTTCATGGATGCAACTGTGGAAAATATATAGAGGTTGTGCCAACAGAATGAAGAAAAAGAAATGAGGATCAAAGAGTTAGAAGAGAAGCTTCAACAAGTTAAGATTAACGAAATGAGTCTTCTCAATTTTAAAACCAGCGCAGAAAAAGTGAGGAACGATATGGAAGGTGCCATCATCGATATGTATGCCAACCTGCATCTCTTCCAAAATGTGGTTGCAACAATTATTGACCAAAATGACCGGATACAAATGCAACTGACACAATACAACACTATCCAGGAAGGTATAACAAACATTGATACCTGGAGAGCAGAGAATCCTGATGCACCCTCGGAGTTGTATAGACCCTCAAAATCAACAAGAAAGAGAAACATATATGCATTAGATCATTTCCAACATGTAGGGAAACAAGAAGACAAAGAAGTAACCAAGGCAATGGGGATCTGTTCAAGAACTCACAAAGTTAGATGAACTCAAGAGTTGATAAGGAATGGTTGTCTCCCAAGGTTAGATGAACTTGGGAAGAATTTGGTCATGGAAGAGTTAGTGAATGCGGTTAAGGAAAGTACGAGTTGAAGGAGACAAATATTTGAAGCATCAACCTTTGTATCAACTGATCTTGTTGATCAAAATCTACTACAGCTGGTGAAGCTCCATACTATGATACAAGCTTATATGAAAATATTGGAGAAAGATATGAGTGCCTTGGATGATAACATTTCCATGATCGAATCAATGTTGGAACAATTAACTTACAAGAGGATTGAGTCTTTGTATAACCAATTGGAATTCTGGATAGCTTATCTCAGGAGCAAAAGTTCATAGGAAAAGGAAAAACAATTGTTTTCCCTTTCGTCCTTTTATTAACTACCTCAAATTTCATCCTTCTTGCCACTTGTCATGAGAGAAGGGAATGTGAACAATTTTGTAACTGCCTCTTCAAGAAGAAGGCGAAAGGACAATTAGGAGTTACTACTTTTTGTATAAAATAGAATAGAGACTCCTTGAAGGACTTTTTTTTTGGGATTTTCAAGCATTATATAGACCCAAGAAATTTTTCAAGAACTTATATAATGTTAATGAATATTGAGAAGCCCTCAGGGCTAACATGTTATAGAAGAAATTATGTGTAGAAACTGATCGAATCTCTGAACTACTTCAAGTGAAGATAATTGTTGTTTGTATGGATTGTAAGAATGCTTTGTTTGTTGTAGACTAATTCTTATACAATCTTAATCATTCTACAGTTATTGGTGTTTCTTTGAATATTTCCATGCCTTGAGTTTTATGAGTTATTACAATATATATTGTTTTGATCTAGATTAATTTGATTATATACGTATGTATGTTATTGCTTCCAATCTTTCTCTTTTTATACAACTAACTGTATTAAAGTTTTTGCAAAGTTTTTGCTGCATTATAACTCACTGGTTACTTTAACATGCTCCTAGCTAGGATAGGTTAGCATAGATTAGTGATATATTAGTTGTCTTTACATACATAGTCTTCATCTACATCTTTGCATTGCATCCACCCATTTCATTGGTACACCGGACCGTAACCGGTAAGAAAACGAGAGGATTAGGGCCAACATGTTATAGAAGAAATTATGTGTAGAAATTGATCGAATCTTTGAAATACTTCAAGTGAAGATAATTGTTGTTTCTATGGACTGTAAAAATGCTTTGTTTGATGTAGACTAATTCTTATACAATCTTAATCATTCTGCAGTTATTGGTGTTTCTTTGAATATTTCCATGTCTTGATTTTTGTGAGTTATTACAGTACATGTTGTTGTGATCTAGATTAATTTGATTATACATGTATGTATGCTATTGCTTCCAATATTTCTCTTTTTATACAACTAATTGTATTAAATTTTTTGCAAAGTTTTGGCGCATTATAACTCACCGGTTACTTTAGCATGCTTCTAGATAGGATAGGTTAGCATAGATTAATGATAGATTAATTGTTTTTACATACATAGTCTTCATCTACATCTTTGCATTGCATCCACCCATTTCATCGGTACTTTGAACCGTAACCGGTAAGAAAACCATTAAATAACAATAAATGGTAGTCAAACCAAATTTCAGATGGGACTCCTAAACCAAACGGTGTATAGTCTAATTGGGACCTTATACCGGGGAGTACTCCTCACTGTTTTCGGGCGAAGTTGAACCCGTCAACAACTTCCTAAGAATTCTATGCAAAATCAACAATTGGCCCTCAAGCATAAAAATAGTAGATAATGTATAGTGGGCGATGAATTCTTATCTTGTCAAGCCTCTATTCTCACCCACAACGAACTATATTCCATCCCAAGTCTATAATTTTCCTCTTCCTGGTGCTAAATTCGGTTAATTTCTAGATTGGTAAAAGTTGGAAATGGAGACCACAACATGAAATATGTAGTGTGTATGTGAGAGCGTTGGAATGAAAGCTAGAGTGAAAGGAAAATGAGAGGATTGGTCAAATGATGGTTGACCTTTTATTTGACCAAAAACATATAAGACTCTTACACTTCCCATGATGATTGTACTTGACATGTTCTTTCATAACTACATGAATAAACTTTTCCCACCAACCTGTTACATGCATTCACTGATTGGTTGAGAATTGAAAATAAATGCAAAAGATAAAAATAAATGATTTTTAAGGTTGACACTTGGCGATGATTTATTTCCCCGCAAGCCCCCTTTCCTTTTTCCCTCTAGTGGAATCGTAGCCTCTCCTGTGCTCCACATAGCCATCTTGGACCATTATATATTATATTCAAGTTTTAATATTTACATAACTTGAGTTCATCATGGAAAACCTACCACATGGTCCATATACATATATTTACATCATACATGCCTAGTCATTCACTAGTTGAGCCTTGGCCTCAAGCTTCACACTAGGAATTTATACCAACATGTTTACAACATTTACATATTTTGAATTAATACATGCGAGGGGTTAAAACTAGGGTATTACATTCTCCTCATTGGATTAACACTAGCTTCTAAAGGTGTTGCTCAAAATTTAGAGCACAAATAGATATGCCTCCTTCATGGCATCCTCTAGCTCCCATGTAGCCTCATTGGAACCATAGTGATTTCATTGCACCTTTACCTGTTTGTTGGCTCAGTTCTTGAGCAATGTTACTTTCCAGTCAAGGATGCGCAATGGCTATATTTGGAACTCTCCCTCGAGTTCCTCCTGGATCACATCCCAATCAATCACATGGTTATGATCATGCACACATTTCTTAAGTAAAGAAACATGGAAAACATCATGAACTTTAGTTTCAATAAGAAATGCAAGTTTATATGCAACTGACCCTATCCTATCAAGCACTTCAAATGGCTCAGAATATCTTGGTGCTAGCTTGGCATAATTTCCAAGCTTCAAGGAATTCTTGCTTGTTTTTGCTTGAAGGAAAACATGTTTCTCAACATGAATTTTTCCTTGCACTCTATTTTTATCTATATATCTTTTCCGGTTGTCTTGGGTTGCCTTCAAGTGTTGCTTAATTTTAGCAACTTCCTACTCCATTTCCTTGATCATTTTCGACCCAAGCACCATTTTGTTTACTA
>SNQJ01S0269377.1:0-11780 GCA_010110895.2 Picea sitchensis
AAAGAGGGAAAACAAAGATATATGCATTCTAATGAAGTTTATGTATATGATCAAGGAATTATACAATATAAGACAAGATGCTTATATAGGGAAGAAATGCATTACTGTATTAAGTGAATAAAAAGTAGAGAATACAACCCATGCCTTGATGTTTCAAAGTCCCCTTTCAATTGATATTTTCTCCAACACACACACCTTTTCTCTAATGCCTTGAATGAAGAAGATCCACAATCTGACTTGAAGAACTAAAGCAAAGATCTCAAGCATAATCTGATGTAGAACTCTCCATACAATTCTTAGCCTATTCAACCTTAGCCTTTTCCATGAGAGATCCATCTTTATATAGTGTAAAAGAGGGATGGATGAGGAGATTAGGATGATCCCACCAAATCAGAGAAGTGAGTAAGATCCAAACCGATCGAAGGCCACCTCACCTTGTAGAAGATTCCCTTCTAGAACATTCGTGAAATTTGACTTTTCTCATGCTTTAAGCATCATCACACCTTATGCACAAGCAACATGCGACGACGTCGCAGCCCAGGTATAGTGCAGAGTGCGACGATCAAGCATCATCGAACCCCATGCATATATCAGGGTGTGACGACCTTCCTTCATATGGTTTTTGGCAGAGAAAAGAAAATCACTTTTCCCATGGAGAAAGTCTCTTTTAATATTTTTTAAGGAACATGAACACATGTCGTTAGGTGATCACTGAGGTGACCAAAATAATGTGTAATAGAATTCCCCCCAAAGTATGAAGCTAGAATTCGTGACAGCAGAAATACTTTTTAGAATGTGTGTGTCGAAAATAAGGAGCGCACCAATCGAGAACCTGCAAACAATCAAGCATCTACATAATAACATACCATTTTCTAAGGTAGGAATTCCCATACTCAAACTACAAGTGACTCTAATCATAAGTGTCAAGTGAGTCATGGACACTAAACATACACTGTGGATCCATGTCATTATGATTCAACATAGCCACCAAGAATACATTATGGATCTATGCTCTAAAGAACTCAAATTCAGACATATCCACAAGACATACAATGTGGATCTATGTGTCAATACAAATTCATGAATACTTTGTCACAACCTGGACCAAAAAGATAATATCCAGGGTCTTCATTTCCATCGTCTCTAAGTACGAATCTAACCATGTGATTACAGGTGTCGAGGTCGAACATGGTAGAAACCACTTGATTACCGACCATTAATGAAAATCGTTAACAAGTGAGAGGGAAATCACCATTGATGTCAATGATTTCCAAGGTACCCTAGTACAATCCAACGAATGTGAATAAATGAGTTGAATTCGAACACTTGATGGAATATTCCAACCAGGGGTAAATGATGTGGACCCACTTTTGAAAGTGAAGAAACCTGCCATTGAGGCATGCAGGTTCTAAGGTACTAAATGATTTCTAAGTCTTGTTCCTGGATAATGAGTTGAAGTCGATAGAAAAAGACTCATCAGTGGAGGGCCTTTATGTATCCCCCATCAATGACACAAAATATGTAACATATTTGAGGTAGATCAGAGTATGAAGTGATTCGGAACTGACACGGGGAAGGATGACATGGTAGAAAATTTATAATTGCAGATGGCCGACTCGATAGAAGTCTTGTTTGGGTTGGACTTCTCTTGAACATATGAATGACACGACCGTTGTCTTAGAAACATTGACTCAAGGAGGACCCAACATATGAAATTATGGATGGTCAAACGAGAGACAAATGGATTTCCCAACCCGGATGTAATGACGAAGGGGGGTGTCATGTTCAAAAGCGACTATTACTACCACTAACACAAATACAGAGACATTTATTTCCCAATTTCCCCCCACCATTTTTTTCAAGTACCTCTTTATTTTTACACAAGATTGAGGAGGATAACATATGCTTGTTGATGTAAGATCATCCTTAGGATGAGTCCCTCGGAGTATGTTTAACAAACCCTAAGGAGTGGTTTGATCCCATATGGGTCTTTCAATATTTGTTTAACGAGTCCAAAGAGAGAAAACTCAGGAGTTTTTCAAATTTAGAGAGTCTGAAAAATATTTAAAGAGAACTCCATCGGGTCCTTTTTCATGAATTAATCTGATGAGACCGAAAAAGTGATAACCTACCACTCATCAGATGTTGTCTTCAAATAGTTTTACAAGCGTGAAAAGAACAAGGTCACTCAGTGATCTTTTCATTTTTAAGGAGTGTGAAAAGAGATTAAAGGATACTCCATTGTTTCACTTTTCGTGTCACCATTACGAGTCCAAAAAATGACAAAAGACTACTTTATTATGTTCTCATGGTTTTACGAGCGCGAGAAAGAATTAAGACTTTTCTCGGATTTTTTTTATGAAAAACCCTAAAATGATCTATACATGCGACGAATATAAAAATAAACCAAAAAGCGGACCCTTGTTCCAACGTCTCACCTCTAGACTTTTCAATCTGCAAAAATCAATCAATTGTAAAGTCTTTAAGACTTTAGGGTTTGGAAAAAGCTTAAAAATAATATAATATACAAATGAAAAGTGATAAAAGTCAATAAAATAGGTAAAAAACAACATTTTACCATTCCATTTGTAACTTTACCCAAATATTGCTCCAATGCCCTTTTTCACCTCGATTTTCAACTGTTGATTGTGAAGTGCATGGCGGATCATTTCACGAATCGTCTCCACAAAAGAGGTAATCTCCTTCTCCTTCATATTTTCATGGTTTCAAAATTGATTTTCATTGGTTAAATTTATGTTTTGGGTTGATTTTTTAGAGGTTACCTGTGCGTTGAGGTCGTCACAGTTGCCCTATATCGAGAACCGTGACGATCTAGGATCATCGCAGGTGACCCTATAGGTAGGGAGAAATGATGTCACACTCTGCGAATGCATAGGCCCGTGACAATCGCAACCCAAAATTTAAAAAGATGAACCCAACAAGGGAAAACCCCCAGGAAAGAAAATTATGTTTCTAATCTCATCTTATGGTTCCTTGGCAGGATTTCCTCAGTTAAGATGTTGGAGTGGCATGAATGAGAGAACGAAGAAAAAGATTACTTTTTTTGGAATGACCCGAGAACAGTTATGGCCCTTCGGTAGTGTGGGTTACTAAAGTTCTTCAAGATTCAGGGCATGAGGTCCCAGTTGAGACTACTTGAGTACTTGGTTCACATGTGGGATGTGAATGAGCATGAATTTCATGTGGGTGCCCACACACTCACCATAGATATCAAGGATATCTATTTCCTGATAGGACTATCTCATCATGGTTCACGAGTGACACTTATAGGCAACAAGGGAAAAGGTGAGCCTATGAACTACTACGTCTGTCATCATTGTGTGCCCGGTATTGAGAAACATAGTGATAAGGTAGCTATCATGGATGTATGAGATTTTCCTTTGCGGACTATGCTCTATACTATTACTCACATGGCAGGGAGTGCAGCTCCCCACATGGATTTACATAGCCATTTTCAGTATGCATTGGAATGCATGGAGCCCAGAGTCTTCAACTAGTGCGAAGGAGTCCTTAAAAGCATGAAGAAACAACTTACCAAGTGCAGAAGTGGTGGGTTAAAACAATTTGGATATGGGTCTATTTTGGTATCCTTCTTCCTGGAGAGGGTCTATATCTTACGCTTGCAAGTGGAGTGGGGTATACTCGCTCCACATGATCCGAGGATGAAGAGGTGGGTAGATCTCATGGCCCAACATGGAGGTGGTCACATTGTCAGGTATGACGATGTCTTCTTCCAATGACCGAGGACTCAATTTCTCATGGTAGAATATTACGCGTATGCCGGAGTGGATTTCTGCAGAGGTCGAGATCTAGCTCTTCCCGAAGGTTCCCAGTGGGGGGACATAGGTAAGAAGAAAATTTTGTTTATATAATGTTTTTGTTATTTTTAATAATATAAATGTTTTTTGTGTTATTTATCTGATGACTAATCGAGTGCTCTTCAAAAATGAACATGTGGGACCTTATTGTCCTCCAGGTTCATCCCTGATCCAGAGGCGGGGAGAGAGAGGTGTTGCAGCAGGAATAGCTGTCGTAGATCTAGAGGTCATAGAACAAAAACTGGAGGGGTTGACCATGCATGTCCTAGATGCCACAGTGGATGAGCTCCCTGAGCATTATCAACGCTACACAGTGGGCGTATTTGCATCCATCGATTGACTTCTCTGTAGAGTAGAATGGGTAGTCGCTTGTTATAGCAAGCAACATCCTTGATGCTTTTGTACATGAAGTTATCAGCTTCACATTTTTTATATTTTGGTCTTCGAAAAAAAACACTTTTTGTCAACTTTTATCGTTATAAATATGAGGCTTCTACCGGCTTACTTGTTTTATGTACAAAGTGGGATTGGATTTTATAAATGTCTCAAATGTCTGTCTAACACATAATTAGCCAATCCATCTGTTAATGTATTTAGACATCTAGGAATGTGTTGATATTCAATGGAATCAAAATGACATTCCAAGAGGTGAATTCATAAATATACCCTTAACAAAGTAGGACTCTGGATGGAATAAATGTTACTCAACTGTAGGACTACCAACTATGAATCAAGTCGTACAACAAGATGACGGATTCCAAGTGAAACAACATGAGTTAAAAACTCGATAACTGCACTGTATTCCATGATATTATTAGTTTCATGACCGAGGCAAACACCATGTAGATTGATCAATTCATTCGTAGGTGCATAGATTGCCCAAGAAGCAGACGCTAAGTTTTAAGTACTGCAACTAGCACCATCAGCGAAGCCAATATAGGGTAGCGAAGACACCGACATTTGGAAACCAAAAACAATGCAAGGTAAGCAGATGAAGGGTGAAACCAAAAACGAAAAAACACACAAGAGTATGATACACTAAAAATACACAACACTCATGAAAAAAATGATTTAAGCATAGTACTTCTTTAAGTAAAGTCCATTTTTGGGTTCACTCAAAGGAATTCGATCATAATCTACCATCTCATAAGCTCCTTTCTCCAACACTCGTTCACAATATAAGGACCCCGCCACATGGGATTGAATTTACTGGCCCCTAGCAAATCACGATCTTTCTCGTAAAGAAGAACTAGATCACCTTTAGAAAAAACACGTGGTTTGACATGCTTGTCATATTGAGATTTGACATGTTTTTTATGATTTTCCATAACTAAGGCGACATCATGATGGGTTTCGTCTAATTGCATCAAATACAAAAGACGTTCCTCTTCAGATTAGGTGTTAGGGAGAAGTTCGACGACCAATTTCAAAGATGGGATTTCACATTCAATCGACAAAATTGCTTTGATACCATATACTAACTGGAAAGGTGTGAATCCCGTGGAAGACTTAATAGATGTCCGATAGGCCCACAAAGTTGAGAAAAACATCGTGTGCCAATTTGACTTATGAATTCCTACCATCCGTCGAAGCATAGTAGTGAGAAATTTGTTGATTGCTTCAACCTAGCCATTGGACTGCGGATAATAAGGGGTTGAGTTTTCATGTCGAAGACCCAACTTCTCAGTAAGTTCAGACATCATGAAATTGCAAAAATGACTACCGTGATTAGTAACGATGGCTTGAGGGACACCAACTCTAGTAATGATATGATGGAATATGAACAATGTTGTAGTTTTCCTGGTATTGTCAAATGTATGCATCGCCTCGGTCCACTTAGTGAAATAATCCATGGCTACAATAATGTATCCATGCCCCCTGGCCGAGTGGGGGTTACATGTCATGAATTCAATACCCCATTTAGCGAATGGACCGACAAAAACTACAGGATGAAGAGGAGCAGGATGTGATCGGATCTTATTGTTGTAGGTTTAACAAGCGTGGAATTTCTGGACGACAGTAATGCAATCCTTAAACAAAGAAGGCTATAAATAACCAACTCGTAAGATTTTTTGGGAAGTGACATACCCAGACATATGACCGCCACATGCTCCAGAGTGACAGTCATTCAAATCTTTCTCAACTTCATCGTAGGTGAGACATCGTTGAAATATGGAATAGATACCACGACGATAAAGGGTATCACCAAGGATGATGTATTGAAAAGTTTGATACCGGATACAACGATGATCTGTACTAGAAATATGAAGCCGGAAAGTTTATGTCTGGAGATAGATGATAATATCTATGTACCATACGTCATCAAAACTGATCAGAAAGAGGGATTCGTCAGGTAAGGAATCTTCCACCACATTTTCTATCTCAGTAGAGGGAAGGTCACATATCAATTCGTAAAAAACCAAAGACTTCTTTGACTTAGCGCGTTCAAACTCCAAATCAAACTCCTGGAGAATAACTATCCATTTGGAGTAATTTCCCCCCATCAATTGTCGATTAAGGATATGTTGCATGGGGTTACAATCGGAAATGACTGTGGTTCTGCGTAATAAGATGTAGTGACAAAAACGTTGAACAACTTGAACAACTGCTAAGGCCAGTTTCTCCACATGTAAATATTTGGTTTCGGTGGTCGTGAGACTCCGACTCAAATAGTATATAGCATGTTCATTATGTGAATCATCCTCTTGGACTAAAACCATGGAAATAGTAGAGTCTAAGGCAACATAGTACAGGAAATAATCTAGGCTATAGTCAGGTGGAAACAACAGTGGTGTATAGGTTAAGGCGAGTTTCAAAGATTCAAAGGATTTGTTTGTAGTATCGTCCCATACAAAATCGTAACCTTTCTTGAGAAGCCGAGTAAACACTTTCGTTAATTCAACGTAATTGGGAATGAATCGACGTAAAAAGTTTGTTTTCCTTTGCAAACTTTGGAGCTCGTGTAGCGTGGAAGGAGGAGGTAGATTAAGAATAGCCTCAAACTTCAAGGGGTTTACCCAAATCCCATGTATATACACGATAAAACCAAGAAGTCATCTGGATTCCACAAAAAAAATGCATTTGTGTTTATTCAAATGTATGTGATAGTAACGACAACGTAGGAAAATGGCACGTAAATGTGTCGAGTTATATTGACGATGCATGGAATGCACCGACAGATCATCTAGATATGTTTGTACAATGTGTTTAATGTCATAAAAAGCGTAAGACATAGCACGCTGAAAAGTCACCCCAATGTTTTTGAGACCAAAAGGATGTTTCCGGTATGCGAAGGTTCCCCAAGGAAAAATAAAAGCAGTCTTGTGTTGATCTGAGGCCAAAATATTGATTTGATTATAGCTGGAAAAATTGTCCATCAAGGAGAATATTTCACTCCCGGCACAGTCATCAACAATCTTTTCAACGAAAGGGGTTGGATAATTTTCTTTGGGACAAGATTTATTTATATCCCTATAATCTACACAAACACGGATCGTGCCTTATTTCTTGTTTATCAGAACAAGATTGGACACCCAATCGGTCAAATCCACAGGATAGACAAAGCCAGATTTCAGAATTTTTTCAAGTTCAAGCTTAATAGAAATATATTTACATGGATGTATTGGGCGAACTCTCTGTTGAATGGGTTTAGCATTCAGTTAAGTCTTAATCTCATGCACAACAATATCAATATCAATACCAGACATTTATTCATAACTCCAGGAAAAAATGTCACATAATTCTTGAAAAAGGGATTTATAAGTGTGGACCTCATCAGTAGAACATGAGGCACTGATATGAACATTTTCCACGACTCCGGGTTTAATTGATACGTCAAGAGGAATGGTAGGTGAAATATTACTCAAGTTCCCTTCATACAAAACATCATGTGTTGACTCAGGAACATAAGAAATAACAACAGCGGTAGACATAGTCAAAACCCGTTGGTAAGTCTCTATGGTTTCCCCAATATGGTCACCATTTTTGTTATCGAATTAATCAGTAAGTGTGGACACAAACAGATCTCCCTAGATCCCACAGGAAACTAGAAAAAACAGAACATAATGCACACTTCGCCTTAAACTTCATTATCATATGAACTAGTTTAATGAGGTACAAGTGACATACCTTTTAAACGATGTTTGATCCTTGCTAGTGTCGTCCTTGTAGCTCCTTCCTCGGGTTTGCAGAATAGTAATCCTGTCCAAGAATCACAAACCAACAAAGAGAGAAAACAAAGATATATGCATTCTAATGAAGTTTATGTATATGATCAAGGAATTATGCAATAGAAGACAAGATGCTTATATAGGGAAGAGATGCATTATTGTATTAAGTGAATAGAAAGTGGAGAATACAACCCATGCCTTGATGTTGCAAGGTCCCCTTTCAATGTCTCTTTTCTCCAACACACACACCTTTTCTCTAATTCCTTGAATGAATCTGACTTGAAGAACTACAACAAATCTCTCAAGCATAATCTGAAGTAGAACTCTCCGTACAATTCTTAGCCTATTCAACCTTAGGCTTTTCCATGAGAGATCCCTCTTTATATAGTCTAAAAGAGAGATGGATGAGGATATTAGGATGATCCCACCAAATCAGAGAAGCGAGTAAGATCCAAACCGATCATAGGCCACCTCGCATTTTAGAAGATTCCCTTCTAGAACATTCATGAAATTTTACTTTTCCCATGCTTTACGAATCATCGCACCCTATGCATAAGCAGCATGCGACGACGTTGTAGCCAAGGTATAGTGCAGAGTGAGACGATCAGGCATCGTCGCACCCCATGCATATAGCAGGGTGCGACAACCTTCCTTCATATGGTTTTTGGCAGAGGAAAGAAAATCACTTTTCCGATGGAGAAAGTCTCTTTTAATATTTTTTAGGGAACATGAACACATGTTGTCAGGTGATCACTGAGGTGACCAAAATAATGTGTAACACTCGGTAGTTCGGTGAGTCTGGTGGTTTGATAGGCCAGTGAACTCAATGGACCAATCGCTAGGTGGCATACTGGAACGGTAGAAACTGTTGAGGTGTAAATTTAAATGCCTGAGGGGTCAGTGGCCTGATAGGCCTGATGGTCTCGATATCAGGAGAACCATATCAATGGTCAATATTGATTCCAAGGATGATTAGATAGTTGTTCTGCAATCAAGGTTTAAGGGGTATTTTGTGTGAGTTTCAAGGGGCCCGGTGGACCGGTGGCCTAATAAGCCTAATGGGTCGGTATACCAGATCAAAGTATAGGTAAATTTGAAGGGGTAAGTTTGAATCCCCAGGGGCCTGGTGGCCCGATGAGCCTAATGTGTTGGACACTTGATAGGTGCGATGGTCCCCATGTCCAAGGAACAAGATTAATGGTCGAGATTTAATTGAGGAGATGATATGAAGACTTATGATAATTGAGGTCCCGTTGTTTTTTTTAGTGGGCAATAAGAATATCAACAGTCATGATTGATCCCAGACTCATCCAATGGTTGAGATTAAGTGTTTTTGGATTTATGGTTTCAGAGGCCAGTGTTCGAAGGAAGGAGACTTGTGGCCCAATTTTACTGATATTTGGTGAAGATCACCAATCAAATCAATAGCCATGATATACTCTCTGACTCATCAGAAAGTTTCTAAGCATTAAGATTTGAGCGACCGGATAACGTGTGGAATAGGAGAAATTTGGGACAGGTTTCAATGGAGTTGTTTTTGCAAATTGGTTCAAACAAAGTCAAAGGGAGTTGGATTCGACCCCATGAGCTCATTTTTTTTTTTGTATGTGGAAAAAATCTTGGGTACCTGGGCTCGATATAAATAACGAACCCTGATCATTTTGAAATGGAGTGAATGTGAGAAATAGTGTATGCAAATTGCGAAAGAGAAGTTGAGGCTCTGAGGTTCGTTTAAATGGAAGGAAGTGAATTGTAACTGTATAAGGGTGGTTGGGAGGTGCAAGGTTTAAAGAACATTTGAAGTCATGTAGATTGTGAACTGGTGGAGAGTGTTGTGACAATAAAGATAGAGCATTAGATTTGTGCAGGTAAAGGCTTGAAGCAAAGAGATAGTTTGGTATTGTTTACAGTTTGAGGAGATTGGTGTCTCCTGTAGGTTGGTGCTTGTAGGTATTGTTGAGTTAGTGCTCAATTGAGGAGATTGGTGTCTCCTACAAGTTGGTTCTTTCAAATATTATAGGTGTAGGTTGGTGCCTATAGGCATTGTAGTTTATTTGGTGACTTAAAATAGGTCCAATATGTTGCAAGCCAAAGTTCTCGGTTTGGGACATACTCCTTGTTGTTTATGAACTTTTCATTCAAAATTGAACTAACCTTATTATGCAAAGTATCAATTTCTTTCTTTTACAGTTGCCCCATTTCTATTAGTTTCTTTTCATACAAATTCAATGCATGTGGATGTGTTGTGCCAACACAATACCCTCCCTAATTTCTTCTTTTCACCATTACTCTAAGAGAAGAAATTGGGCACCCCTATTAAAAATTTTCTACTGGAAAACATTTTAAATTCTTTCATGCAAATGTTAAATCCCAAGACTCTCTTCTCACTCTCCATACTTTACCATTTTCATCGATTTTGAAGAACACACTAGCCTTTCTATGCACAATGTATTAGTGGGTTCCCTCTTTCTTCGTTGATACACAATGTATCGATGAGTTCTCTCTTTCTTCGCTGATACAACTTGTATTGGTGGGCATACTCTTTCCCCCTATCGATACATCTAGTATCGGTGAGATGGAAGTTTCTTGTCAATACACAAGGTGGGGCCAACACTTAAATTTTTCCCATAAATCTCTTTTTTATCGACACCCGATCAATATTTAGTCGATGATATACCGAAAATGATTTTCCCTCAAGCATCGACATGGTGACAATGAAATTGTCACTCCCCACGTCAATACATAAGCCGAGCCAACACTTAGAATTATTTTGTAAGGTTCTTGTGTATTAGTACCCAATCAATTTTCGATCGTTGATACATCGCCAACCATCTTATGATGTATGTCAATACATCGGAAATGAACTTTTTGTGAAAGCCAATACGTCGACGCTTCATCTTCTTCTGAACGTCGATGTATATCAATGCATATTCTCTATTTCTTGTCGATACACAGTGTATCGACGAGATTCCCCTATCTTCATCGATACACATTGTATCAATGATATTCCCCTTTCTTCATTGATGCACAATCTATCGACGAGTTTAGTATATCTTCGTCGATACATAGTGTATAAACGATGATCTTCCTTTTCTAACCAACATAGGTTGTGTCAGCAAGAAGCTCATTCTTGAGGACTCTCTTATTTTCCTCCAGTGCAAATCCTTTTCACTATGCCCATTAAGCAGGTTCTTTTGATTGCCTACTGATTTTAATCTACGCCATGTTGTAGTCGTGATTGATTTGCATGTGTTTCTAGCATATTTTATTATGCATACCATACCAACATGTATATTTTGTGCCTTTTGATTCTATGTCTAACCTTGATTATGAAAGTGGTGTTTATTGTTATGTGGGTTAATTGCATCATCTACAGGGAATAGGTTTGTGTTGAATTACATCTCATAGAAGAATTGGTACTCTTGTCGCATACTTAGTGGCAAGTGCTCCAAACGTCAGTCAGTTGTTTTCAAAAGATAATATTTCTCAGACACTAACATATGAATGTAGTTCCAGTGGATGGATTAAGAGCATATATAATACAAATGTCGTAGGATTTGACGGAACTGAATTCAGGCAAAGAAGTAGCGAGAGGGGGGTCCGAAATTTCGTTAAAATATGCCTTTTCTCACAATTTTGGGTACTATTCAAAGTGTATTTTTTACTCTTAAAATAGGCTAGATGTATGTTTTATGAGATTACAATTCCAACGCCACTGATAGAATCAAAATCTGAGGTCCAAAAGTGCTAGAATGATCACCAAGGATTTATC
>SNQJ01S0269380.1:0-11780 GCA_010110895.2 Picea sitchensis
CTCACTCCATCGACATCAACACCTTATCTGGAATTTGAGATTAGAGATTATTTAGTACCCTGGTATCTGCATGCCTTAGTGGAAGATTTCCTTGCTAACAACCATGGGAATACCTCAATGTCTCTTGGTTGATAGATCCTACAGGTGACTCGACACCAAGACCTTTATTCGTACCTATTAGGATGTACTATAGGTACCTTGAGGCCCATTTACATCAATGGTGGGTCATCTCGCATTGGTTAACGAAATTCATTAATGGCTGGTAATCCAATGATTTCTTTTTGTGTTTGACTTCAGAACATTTATTCACACAAATAAGAATTGTACCATGGGTTAAAGATTTGAAGCTATTGTAGAAGACATAATTTTGGTTGATTCCTTTCAGGAATAAACATGAGACAAGTTCAGGGATAGCCAGCAGATAATTTGCTTCACAAACATGAAATTTTTTATATCTTAGCAAGGTTCTGTTGCAAATTGCTCAACTACAGTAGCTTCCAAGTACAGAGCTTGAAGCTCGACAGATGGATTATTTTCTATCTTGTTCAGGATGTCTTTGCTGCAGTTATTATTGGTTCAGGTTTCTTTGCAGATCCCAGTTTATTTTCTCAGTACCAGACAGAATTAATCAGTGACAGTGGCTATCAACAGCACAGACTACAGTTACAACTTTAGCATTCTCAAGATTCAGAATTGGTTTCAAAATTTCTGCAGGAAGAAAACACAGCATAACAGGGAGTAAGTAACCGAGCTCAGGTAAGCATAGTTTCATGTTAGTTTATTTTATTAAAATACATATTAAATAACTTGAACTATGATTGTCTCGATACTCCATGTCATTTCATCATTCCTATATTCTGTACTTAAATGTTGAGTTCGATTCAAGAATGAACTACATTATAATGGTTGAATTTGACACGACTCTTGTGAAATTATATTTTAACAAAATAAGTACGACCTTCATCATTTCTTCACATCTTATTTACCCTCATGACACTTAAACGTCTTCCCATAATTCCTTACATGACCTATTTCATACATAATAATCTACTCCCTTGTTGCCCTTATCTAATTCCTTTTCTTACCTGCGAACCTTTCCTATCATACTGAGTAGCATAATGGTGGTGAATTGCCACGAACTTGAGACTTATGCAGATTTGGAGGCTCTTCCTGAGTATGAAGCCACCAAACACATCTTTCAACAAGCAGGATGGGAGCCATTCTTCAAGAAATTTGACGGGTATGATGATAAGATTACACTTCAATTTGCGTTGCACTTTCATGGTGGACAGGCTAAAGTGGGCGAGTTGGAATTTGAAGTCACAGAGATGTTCATTTTTGAAGCAATACAGTTACCGAGTATGGGTCAGAAATGGACGAAGGGACAGCCAGTAGACAAAAATCTCTGTACGCAGCTCCTGCAACCCCAGTATCGAAAATTACAATGGTCAAAAGGAACCTTGAGGTCGTGGTTGGAACCAAAATGGGCTCAGTTGCTATCCATACTTCAACGCTACCTCACCTGCGAAGGTCGTTACACGATTGTGTTTCCCTGTCATGCTCGACTCTTTCTGCATTTCAAAGGTAACAATCTGGTGAACATCCCTTATTTTCTGTTGAAAAGTTTGAAGAAAATGGCAGAACAATTTCTCAAAGAAAAAGATTTTAGGGGCAGTCTATTTCATTTTGGTCTTGTCAAAATTTTTGTTAAGTTCGCGTCATCCCACAAATAGGAATCTTGGGATATTTTTGTTGTAAAAACCCTAGCTTCTGACAATTCTAAAGATAAAATTATTGAGTCAATTGCTACACAGAAGAAGTCAAGTTCTAAGAAGAAAGTTGTTAAAACCCTAGCCAAAGTCTGTGACGATCCTGAGTATACACCATATTGTACAATTGAGGCCAATGATGAGAATATTGGCACTGAACACTCGTTTGATGTCCATAGTTATGATGGTGTGGAAACTAGCCATGAAAAAGTGGAAAATATTGTCCCTACAGATGTAAATGTTGAAACTCCGATTTCTTCTCCGACTACTAAAAATATTATTGATGTGGAAGAACTTGAGGAGTTAATTGTCAAACCTAGAAGGAACCCTAAACATAAATGCACACTTTCAGATATGGATAACTCCGTTCCTAGTTATCCATTACAGGAAATAATGAAAAGTATGATTGATCATGAGGAGGCTCCAGAGTCTTCTGAGATGACATGGACTCTCTCTCAATTGATTAGAAAAGTTTGTGAGGCCAATCAGCAAGAGAATGTGCCCAAATAAACTGTGCAGGACAAGCCAATTGAGATACCAGTCAATACCCCTATTCAAGTATATGATGAGTTCACTCACGAATCCATCCCAGTCAATACCCCTGATCAACTACATGATGAGTTCACTCGTGAATCCAGCCCAGTCGATACCCCTGTTCAAGTACCTGATGAGTTCACTCATGAATTCAGCCCTGAAACACAACAAGGTCATTGCGAGACATTCAAATCTTATTGTGAGATCTCTTCCAGTAGATCTTTACGACCAATGGTAGTCATATTGGAAAACAAAAACCACAGGTTAAAAGAAAAGTTACATGAATATCCCATACTGGATCAGCATATAAAAACAGAAAATGAACTTATGAAGCTCAGGCAAGCTCACTTCTCGGCAAATATCGAGTGATTAAAACAGAAAAATAGATCTCTTTTTCAGAAGAATAAGAGATTGCATAGGATTTCCAAGAATAACATCACCATCAATCGAGTTCTTAAGAAGGAAATCAGAAACATAAAGAAGCATGAGAGATTGCAAATGTTGGTTGCAGCTGCTGCAACACTCTGATGAATCTTAGTTTTTGACTTTTTGTTTCTTGAGGACAGGCAAAGTCTTCAGCTTGGGGGAAATGTTAGTCTCCAATATTGACCATATTTTTTCCTATATTATGTTAGATATACCCCTATTACTCCATATCTAGTATCATTCCTTTCTAGCCTGACCTTGATACATTTCACATCATTTTGCCCTAAATGGAGCTATTCAAGGTATTCATATGATTTAAGTTATTTCTAATGTATTTTGATACTTTAAACTGATATTGATACTAACATTACATGAGTTAGGTACTTGTTTCCTTGAAATAGATTTATCAGTACTAAGTACCGGCTTGCACTCAGTGGAGATGTCAAAGATTTGCACGATGTTACTAGACTGGAATGATAGTTCTAATTCATATGATTGATTGAGTTATAGTTCAGATTTCAAATCTCGAATTTAATCTCTAAAGGACAGAATGTGATGACTCAGAGCAGAATTATAGAACCATTTGTTATGATGCTTATCTCTATTTTATAGCTCGCACTTCTTGACACTTCGTGTCATGAAGCTGTGAACTCAGTTTTAACAAACTTTGAGTCATTTTCGGATCTAAGATTCGCTTAATTAATGTACCTATTTTCAAGACTATTTTTGGGGATTCACGATTGTAGATGTGAGAGGATCTATATAAAATTGGATCTCTCTCAAGAAACATATATGATATTATGTTATGTTATGCGATATTGTTGATATACAATTTCTGAACCGTGCATTATATCATCTTTGTTGTTGAATGACTTGAGTTAATTTTCAAATTGTGGAGTATGAGGAATGATACAGTTATGCATGGAGTAATTTGAGTTAGCTCTGGTTTCATTCTAAAGCAATTGCACCTCTTGGTTGGGCCTGCCAACAGGTTCAATTCGCTTTCTCTTTCTATAGTATCGTTAGTTCATTTCTAGCTTTAGAATCTGTGTGTGAATTATTTTAACTTGAAACTGCTCTGCTAAATTCCGATTTAATCATTTTCGTTTAGTTCATTCTCAGTTTGATATTATCTCGTAGACCATTGAATGTTAGAATGAGTTACTTGCTAGTGTGGAATTTGATGAATAAATCAACTGTCGATTGAGCTCTCTCTTAAATTAATTTAGATTTTCTCTGTTTTCAAGTTTCTAGTTTAATAATGATTTGAAGTTAGTTTGAACTTAGATTTACTCTGTTTTGTTATGGTAGTTCTCTTATGGTTTGGTTAAAGGAATCTTCCAATATTTGTAGGGTAAAGGAGGATGTTGATTAGTTTCACTCTTGTTAGATTTAGAATTACTTGGTATTTAGATTAAATAGAGGGTTTTTAAAAATGTTCTTTCTTGTATGGTTAAGGTAGATGTTTTGATAATTAGGTGTTTAGTTAATGGTAGATAACATCAAATGATTTCTTTGGATTAGGAATAGAAATGCATTAGAATTATTTCCATTTGATTGATTAGACAAGGTATGATCAGTTTTAAGATAATCATTAGGATTCAATTCATAAGAGTAAGTTTATGTTTTCTTCTTAGAATAACATTTAGGTAGAACTTAGAATCTTACCATCACATATAGTGTAGCATCTCTAAGTTTACTTACCCTGGTTTGACAATTTAGTGATTTCAGGTAACTAAAAATCTTTAATACCACAGCCTGACAGCTTCATCACTAGGAGGATGGTCGAAACTGCCTCATGTGGGAGGGGCAAGTGCTTGAGAAACCATGGATTACTGCAGAGGAAAACGTTGTGTTAACACAACAGGTTGGGAATTCCCTTTTAAAAGTTTTGCAACTTCGTCACGATGTGGACAATCTTGGGTGAAATGATCTTCACCACAAATAAGACATGGGAATTTCGGTTTTCGCTGTGGTTGCTTTTCAGTAGCAGGCGGTGGAGTTTGGGTTTTGGGATGTTCATTATTATTATTATTATTATTATTGGGTTTATTTTGTTTTTTTCTTACCCCCAGATTGTTGTGAAGAGGCAGATTGAACTGCAGTCACCTCATAGATTTGAGTCGGGAGGGAGGTAGAGGAGAGTGAAGTCGGACTGGTAACGGGTGCAGAAACAGAGCGATTTACTATTCTGGTCGACTGTGATGTGGATTGGGTTTTGACGGTACCGATAACTCCATCCACATGTGTCGTGGACGAAGGTTTGGATGGATCGGTAGGAGTACATGTAGCATTTGGAATAAACTCGTACAAAGTACCAGATTGGGAGTAAACTAAATCTAAATACTAAGCTCGGGCAATGGATTCTTCTTCAGTGACTACAACACCCATGGAGACGTCACGAGAAATCGGGAGGTAAAAGAGATTTAGTAAACCATTCTGCCAATAAATGGTCAGAAATGGTCTCTTTAATCAAACTTCGTCATCGTCTCCACTCATGAATGTGATTAGAGATATGCACAGAGTTCGTTTGATGAAGGGAGGTTAAAATTTTTGTACCTGTCTCGTAACGGATGGGTAATTGAAAATGCATGAGAAAATCCATAGCGAGGGAGTTGAAATCTTGAAAAGAACCACGTTAAAGTTCAATGTACCACTTGGCTGCAGAGCCCCTAAGTGTGTGCTAGAAGAGACATAAACGTATAGAATCATTCATCAATTAGTTTGATGAACACCATAAATGGAATGTCATCACATGGTTGTTTGGGTCTTCTCCAGGTTTACCGTCAAACTTGGGGATGTTAGAAGGTAACTTAGCAGGAATTACTGGCCAAAAAGGAAAATGCAAAATGGGATCATTTGTCAATCGAGACAAGTCTGGGATATCCAGAGTGGCAAGGAGGGGTAATTGTCGGTTAAGATGAGGCTGGTATTGGTGTGGCATAGGGACACCAGTGGGGCCATAAATTGGTTGAGGTGGATAATTGTATCCAGTAGGCCCGCCCATATACAGTTTTTGTTGACCAAGATAGGTAGGATTTGATGGTTGTTGAGGAACATTCATGAGTGGGGTGAAACATGATGGATTCTGAGGAGTATAAGTCGGTTGATTCGGTTGTGGGGGATAAACAGTTTTCTCTTGAGGGAGGTAAAAAGTTTGTCCCTGAGGAGGGTAAACATTGGTCCCTTGGGGAGGATAAACATTAGACCCTTGGGGAGGATAAGGTTGTTGTCCTTGAGGACCCCAGGTGGAATTTGGGACACTTGGATAAGGTTGTCCAAAAGATAGTTTGGAAGAAACATGATTTGATATTCCTCCTTGTGGGTTATGGTATGATTTCTCCCTAGGGTAGGGTTGATTAAACGTACCTACTGAAGCTACTCCCCAAGATTGTGAAGGGTTTCTGATAGGATAAGGTTTCCCCCCTACCATAGGTTGATTTACAACTGGGGTTTGACCAGTAAATGGAGGCTCTCCTCCAGAAGGAACATGCAAAGGTGGTTGTCCCCCAGGAGGGGTAGGCCCACTAAAGGATGGTTGTCCCCTAGAAGGGATACGTCCACTATATGGTGGTTTCCCCCCAATCAGGATATGTCCCACAGTTGGTTCTGTCTGTCTGGCAACGGTCTGCATTCTTTGTTGTAAAGGCGTTCCAATAGGATTTTGTGGAACGTGATGAGCTATAGTGTGAAAAGGTGTAAAGGTGGGAGCAATGGTTGAAGTGACTTGTGCATGAGTAGAAGTGATGACTCCAGCATTGAGGTGGACTTGTGATGACATAACATTAGGGTCGATGATCTGTTCAATGGGATGATCAATAGTTTGACCGGATGGTCCTACCTCAGTGGCAAGAGTGTCATGAGGATTAAGAGGTTGTCGAATATATTCAAAATGCTCATAAAGATCACGTCCCGATGGATTCCTCCATACAAAACGAGAAGGTGTTTGATGTGGATCTACTATGTTAGTAGGACGAATGAGGGTCCTATAGTCATCACTAAAAAATGGTTCTGTGGATCCCATATATGTCTCGGTAATTGGTCTCAATGGAAAACCTGAGACTTCTTCTTCTATAACATTATCGAACGAGTCTAATCGAACCAGGAGTGGTTCAATAGGAGCTTCTGACATAGGTGTAGTATGAGTAGTGGGATCCTCAACCGTAACCAAGGCTCTTTTCGAATTTTCTAACAAATGAGTAGCAACACTCCCAACGTCAGAGCGATTTTCCACCTCTTCACGATAGAAGTCTTCTAGTGAGTTAGAAGGTAATGGTTGGTAGTCTTCTTCCAGAGGCATCCCTTGCATCCTATGTGATCGACGAATACCTTTATCGTCTTTTGAAAAATTATTAAAACAACAACACACGCTAAAAAATCTAGAATCACCAACAAGCAAACAAACCTTCTCTCAATGACCATACTAGTTGGTGATGAAATCCAACATCGCATGATCAATTCGAGAAGGGGATATGATATGAGCAAGTGGAATAGTTATGATGGCGACCTGCTTAACGGACTTGCACCTTGGTGCAAGCTTCCACACAGTAATCATGGATTTACCCTCCAAGGAGCCCGAGTGAGTTTGACCACCATTTCTTCCAGGTACAGTGAAGACTTCCCTTCACCGTCACCTTGTGTAAATACCATAAATATTATGGCTACTAAAGACACCAATTTTCAGTCATCCCCTGGGCGGGTACATTCGACAGTCCAATCTGAATGTATGGGCAGGATAACAAGTCTGAAATCCTTCGAGAGAACTAAGGACAAGTGGACTGGAAGAAATCCAGAGGACTCCGAATGGATTCAAAATTCACAAAGCACCGAGACCAAATGAAGATAGTTGGACCTCAAGAAGAACCCCTAATATACGATCTTACTACTATGAACAGTTAAACCGTGAAAGGATAATCTTTGTGGCTTTGTCGAACGCGACCTCGTGCGTAACCCCTATGTGAGAGGGAGATCCCAGATAATATTATACGAAAATTGGATTTGCTCTCCCTATCGCAAGATGCTAATGTTTGTTTTGAATTCTTTGAAGAGTTGTACTCACAACCTAATCCAAAGCGCTAATCCTAGTCTAATGTTGGTGGAGGAACCTAAAAATAAAAAGTTTCTAGATCAATTTTAATTAGCGTTGATTTTTGTGGCTATTCTTTATTCAGAGGTGAATGAGAGTCAAACTAATGATATAATGACTCAATTCCCAAAAAAGAATAAGAAAGAATGATAAGCAATCATTCCCTTTCAATGAACTTCTATTTATGGGAAGGAGAAGAAATTTTTCTTTCACTATCAAACATAAAAAATGCAAAGACTTTATGCAATTGCTCTCAACAACAATCCAATTCAATGCTACACTATTCAGAAAATGATTCTAATATCCAAAATCCCATCATGAAAATATATCTCTTTGTTTAAATATGAACTTTAATTGATTTGATTCGAAGCTTCTTATGCCAACTAGATTTCACTATTTGTAATTTCAGACAATTGGAAGCAAATATCATATAAACAAAAAGCACACTCTCACAATAATCAAACAAGAAGCAAAACAAATCCAAACTTTTCAAAAAGAAAACCAAAACTCAAACAAGAAAGAAAAATTGTTTGGAAAGATATAAATCAAAGATCAAATGGAACAATACACAGATCTATGGACTTCCTTGCGACAACTTTCAAGCAATCAGAGGAACGAGAAAGTATCAAACCAACTCAAGATCTCAAAGAGGAAGAGTGATTCCAAAACAAGGAAATATCTTAAAAAGCCAAACAAAGAATAAAAAATTATTAGGAAGCAAATGGTTGAATGTTTTATAGAAGACACACACTGATAGCAACAATCCTGAGCAGGAGGAAAGACCAAAAAATCACACCCAACAAAGATATCCCACAATTTTTCAACATAAGGAAAAATCGGTGCTCTGGATATATCAGCACCAGAGCACTACAACGCTCCCTAGAGCACTGTAGGGGAGCACCGATTTGAAATCAGTGCTCTGGATATAAGGGAAGAGGGGTGCTTTTTTATGAGATTGAAAAAGTATCAACCCAAAAAACAAAAACTCAGGAAGGATCGATCATCAGCATGTGTAAGATGACTTCAAGATTAACAACACACGTAAAAAAGAGGAAAAACACAATGAGTAGGATCTGAAGATGGGAAAAGAATAAGACAAGACCAAGGAAGGAAACCAAAACTGAAAGCTTCGATCCCCAATGGAGTCACCAATTTCTGTTGTAGGAAAATTCCCCTACGGACAGGTGAATGTCCTCTTGGATCTTAGACCCCTATGACCAAGATGGAAAGATGCTAACTTTGAACACTAACATTCCTTTAAATGTAGCTAAACTAGTCAAGGGAAAAGAGGAAGGAAGTATGAGTACCTTTTTCTGAAGTTTGTCCTCGCTCGGTCTGAGTCGAACTTGATCTCCAAGTTGTTCAATGAATTATGCAATCCAATAGACAACGAAGACAAAACATACTTCCTATTCTACCAAGATTAGTTTAAAACTAGATTCATTAAAAGAGACAAGCCCATACAAATGTACACAAACTTGAAGGAAACATGCCACACATATATATATTAATGAGAACAAAACAAAGTGCTTACAAAGTGTATATGCATATGTAGCAGCCTCACCAATTCCTCCTTGTCCAACCCCTTGCTCAAAAGATCCACGATCAGAATAACAATACTTTTCACTGATTATTCCCCTTTTCCGTCATGAGAATGCCTCCTTATATAGTCTTTGAGAGGTTCAACTACCTTAGATATTCTTGGGATAAGTTGAGGATATGGCTCCATCAGTTGTGGGATTCCCCTTAGATCCAGCCTTGAACTTGGATTCGAGCCAAATTGACTCAGATACTTCTTAGTTGTCCTTATACATAAGGGTGATTTGTCCCAAGATTTTCTCAACAGATCAACGCTCCCTCAAACTTGGCCACAGAGTGTTGCAACGCTCCCTGCTAAGAGGGCAAGGAGCACTAGCGCTCCTTGCAAGTGGGAAGGAGAGCGTTGATCTCCAAAAATACTTTTAGGATGGTAATTCCTCAAGGTAAAAGCTTGTAAAATTTGCAAAAAGATATATTTTCATATTCTAACAAGTCTTAGAGGATGTCTCAAGTGTTCTTATGATGTCATCCACGATGCGACACATGCGAGACGAAAGTATGAATTTTTCAACACTTTCGACAAAAGTGCGACACTTGCAACACTTGTGATAATGACAATCAGACATCATCGAAGTGAGTAATTTTGACCTCTAACAATGTGGTTTTCCTTTGCATCCATGTGGTGAAAAGGAAAGACCAATAATAGAAGGAAATAGTAACGGTAAGAGTAATGATGTAAAAGTGGGGTGGTTTAATCGTGTTGATAAAAAGATGTCAATTGTAGCATTGGGGATGGGATTGGGGATTGGATTTGGGGGGTTATTAGAATGTTCATCATGTGGGAAAAGGCCAAACATTTTGATGTATATGTATTGATGAAAAATTTGTAGACATATTGATGATGTCACTTTGAAGGCATACATGCCTCTGATCTATTTTTCTATTGTACTTTCATTCTCCAATAAAAATAATAATAAAATCTCAATTTTTTTTAATTTTTTTCAAATTCCACCAAATGAATAAAAATTTATTGAAGAACAAAATGACTATTTATTTTAAAAGAAAATTAAAAACATAAAAAAATAATGATCTTATTTAAATTTCTACTACAATACATAAATTCATAAAAAAATATTTTATAAATTTTATAAAAAAGTCCAAAATTTTTAAATTTATTGAATATTTATCTTTTTAATAACTATTTAAATATGTTTTTATGGATTAACAATTTTATTTTTATTTTAGGTTAAATTTTTTACTTTCAAATTTATTTATTTAAATATATTTTAATAGATTAATAATTTTATTTATTTTTTACCTTAAAATATTCACTTTTAAATTTATTTAAGATTATGTTCAAATTTATGTTCAAATTTAGTAAAATTATTGAATTCTCATGTGTACATTAAAACATTGAAGAATTAAAATCAATCAATTTAAAACTGTAAAGTATATTTTTATATTTTTAAAAATATGTATGTATATTTTTATAACATTATTTTTAAAAAGTTTTATATTTACATAAAATATTCTTACTTTTTAATATGCATATATATCTTTTATTTTAATGTTAGTTTTATATATTTAATAAAAATGTTATGTGTAAGCAATTATTAAGTCAAATACTAATAATTTTTAAATTTACAAGTTATTAATGATATTTATTTAATTTTTGAAATCAATCTATATAATATAATACAATAACAATTTCCTAAATTTGAATGTTGATTTTTGTGTAATGCATATATATTAAAAGTTATAAATTTTATAAAAAAAAGTCATCCATAGTATAGGTTACAAATTCTATAGTAGATGGAGGTTGCAACTTGCAAGTTGCATGCATAACACATTTCATAAGTTACAAATATTATAATAGAGGTTTGAGAAGGAAGAAACCTGTCACATTTACTTCACTGGTAGGAGTGCCCGTCAAATTTATACCCTATGTGTAAGATGTAAATATAATATGGTTAACTATATTTATCCTTACAAATTCATCAATTTTATAAATTATACCATGATCAAGTGTGCATCATGATATATTTTGGTGCTGAATATGTGTGTGTGTGTGTTTAGCTTAGGTGTGACCTCAACAAATTTCAATTTGGTGTCTGGTTTGGTCCTGACTTTAAAATTAGATTATTATTATTATTATTATTATTATTATTATTATTATATATAACTAACTATAATGTTCAACCTAACTTCAACCACATATTTAGTGTTAACTCAATTTTAATAAGATATTAATTAATAAAGAATGAAATAAAAAATATATAAATTAAATATAACTTCAACAATATGTTTAGTGTTAACTTAACTTTAATAAAATATTAATTACTAAAATAAAATAAAAAAATGAAAAAAAAAATTAAACATTTTTTTTTAAATTATATTATCTTATTTATATACAAAATTTATTATAA
>SNQJ01S0269381.1:0-11661 GCA_010110895.2 Picea sitchensis
GTCATGCCCTTGGCCGTTTGTAAAACATTGGGTGTTGTCCCTCTAAAAAGTGATAAGCACATCATACAATTGGATAGGACCCAGGTCAAAGTCATGGGGGAACTCAAAGATGTGATGATCAGGGTATCCACTCATACTAATTTCATACAGGTGATTGACATCATTGTGGTGGATATCCCTGAGGCATATGGGTTATTATTAAGCCGAGATTGGTGCGAAAAACTAAACGGATACTTCAAAATAGACTGGGCACACCTTTGGCTACCACTGAAGGGATACAAGAACATGACCATAATAGATAGGGAAATATATCTGAAACATACGGTCATTGACCTGGAAACCCCGAACAAACCAATCTCTACCGATTTTCCCATACTAGGGAATTATTCTTGTGATTCTAACTTTGGCAATTTTTCTCCACTCCGAGATGATCTTCAAGAAGAATCCCCGATGCCAATGAAATATTCTCTCTTTTGTCAAGACCTAGTGTTAGGTCCTTTGAAAGAAAAGGTCGAAGAGAAAAAGATTGATTGGAATGGAAATCATCGCTCACAAATTTGGACCCTTTATTTTGATGGATCCAAGTCACAAGAGGGTTTGGGAGCAGGGTGCATCCTCATTGATCAAAAGGGTAAACGCCATTTCTTGTCTTGTAGACTAGAATTCGAGTGCACCAACAACACTTCCAAGTATGAAGCCCTGGTACAAGGGTTAAAGAAAGCCATAGATCTTAATGTCAAGGAATTAAAGGTGTCCAGAGACTTGGAAATCATTATTAGACAAGTGAGGAACACTATACATTGCAACTCCCCTCATCTTAAGAACTACCAACAGGAGGTGCAAAGGCTAATAGAAATCTTTGAAGCTTTCAATATCAATGCGATCCCTAGAGTGAATAACATCCTTGCTGACTCCTTAGCCACCGTTGCTTCAAGACTCTCGCCTTTAGAATATTATGAAGCCTCCCGATTCACTATAGAACTGCTCTACAAGCCATCGATACCTAATAATATCTCTAGTTGGAAAGTCTTTGAGGGGGATGAACAAATCATAAGCTTCTTGACTAATCAAGACAACTTCAAATACCTCGCTATTGATGATGAAGAGTTCCAAGAGAAACTAACGAAAACCAGTCCTCGGGAGGGTCAACACGTGGATAAACCAAAGGCTCACACAATTCCAAAAGGGATAGAAAATCTAGAAAAATTGTTTGATCTAAAGGAACGTTTCAAAGGGCCTAAAAATGAAAAGACTGGTATCTCCTGCCCCCTCCACGAAACTGTAAATCTTGGAACCCCAGACAACCCAAAGCATGTAAATCTCGGCAAAACGATATCTAAAGAGGAGAGGAAAGCCTACCTCAAATTATTCAAACAATACCAGGATGTTTTCGCCTGGTCCTATAAAGATTTGAAAACATATGATACTTGCATCATTCAACACACCATCCCATTGAAACCCAAAGTCAAACATTTTCAACAGAAGCTCTAAAAGTACCACCCATCCTTGGAACCCCTAATGTATCAAGAGTTAAGGAAGCTTTTAGATGCGAAGATAATTTTCCAAGTTAGACATTCCGCATGGGTAGCGAACCTTGTTCTAGTAAGAAAAAAGTCTGGAGAAATCCGATTATGCTTAGATGTTGGCCCTCGACCAAGTTTTGAGGAATACTTGGTCATAGTTGACCGTTTGGTACTTCGACTGCCTATCGAAGATGGAGCGCATAGTGAAGCGGATATCGCGGGATCTCACCACCTTTTGTGGAACCTTTTTGGGTTTTTTTGGGAATATTGTAACGGGAAAGGGATGTCGGCCATTGTTTAGGCCTCTTTCTATGTATAAATAGAGGTCTAGGCCATGTAATAAAGGGCCCTGTCTAGTCGATGGATTAGTGAATAAGTTGGATCTATGTGATCAGAATTCTATGTTATTGTAAGAGTTCTGTGCGTGTTGTACTCTATGCGTGCTGTAATAGTGCTGAGTGCACAGGGTGTGAGAAGGCTTAGTGCTTGGACCTACCCAAGGAAAGAAGATCTAGCAAGATGTGCAGATCTCTTGTCCTGTGCAAGGTAAGGGTCATTGAAGCTCTGTGTTGTAACTGCTTGACCAAACAATATAAATAAGACTTTGTGGACGTAGCCCCAGGGTGGGGGTGAACCACGATAACTCGGTGTACTATGCTGATGTGTTTGTCTCTGTCTTGCTAAGTGCTTTGATATGTTTAGATAGATTTATTGATGCTTTGTGCTTATGGGATATGAATGCATTCTAGATGTGATACATAAGATTCTAAGTGCTTAATATACTGAGTATAACCTATTTACCATTGGTAAGTGCTAGATCTGAGTAATTACTGTGGTGCTCTGTGCTTTCTGTGAAGTGTATTAATGAATGTATGTTAGGAAATAACTGATTCTAAGTGTGTTGTAAGAAAGATAATCACATATCTGTGTCCCAGCTAAGGTTGCAGACACTTGAGTCTTGCAACCACCCCTACCTCTACCTCGGGTGAGACTTTATCTGCTTCACAGGTGTTGCCGAAAGGGCCTGTAGTTAGGGATTTGTTGGTGTACTCTTGAGCGTTGAACCCTGGGTCTTCCCCTGTGCCAACAATAGACTTTTGGAATCTCAAAAGAGCTTCAGAAAAGGACAATTATCCCATCCCACCGATGGATCAACTCCTATAGACTGTGTCAGGCTTGGAAATTTTCTCCCTTCTAGACGGTTTCTCAGGATACAACCAAGTGTTGGTTTTAGAGGAAGACCGATTAAAAACTACCTTCCGAACCAAGTGGGGAACCTTCACTTATAAACGCATTCCTTTCGGCTTGATTAACGCAGTAGCGACCTTTCAAAGGGAAATTGACATGGCGTTTCAGGAGCTTATAGGTAAGTGCATGGTAGTGTATTTAGATGACGTAATGGTGTATTCGAAGAATAGAGAGGAACACATCCAACACTTAACTCAGATTTTTGAAAGATGCCGAAAATACGGTACATCACTCAATCCTAAGAAAACTATCTTTGGTGTTGAAGAAGGTAAGTTGTTAGGTCATATTATATCTCAAGCGGGAATTCACATAGACCCTGAAAGGATTAAATCCATAGCTCAAATTCCGCTACCCCATAATAAGAAGGCTATGCAGTCTTTTTTTGGGAAAATTAATTTTGTAAGGAAATTCACCCCCGATTTCATCAAAATCATCAAACCCTTACAAAAACTGATTTGCAAAGATTCTGAGTTTAAGTGGGATGATGAACGAAAAGACGCTTTCAACAATATCAAGGATGCCATATCCCGAGCCCCGGTATTGCAAAGTCCTGATTTCAATAGAGACTTTAACCTTTATACTTTCACCTCTGACCAATCACTAGCTGCAATTTTAACTCAAAAGGATGACGACAACAATGAAGCCCTGATGTCATTCATCAACACCAAACTTTAAGGAGCTGAGCTCAATTACCCCTCCATAGACAAGCAGGCCTACACAGTCTATAAAGTAGTAAAGCATTTTAGGTCATACATCCTCAAGAATCACACTAAGGTGATTGTGCCACACCCCGTAGTCCGATCCTTATTTACCCAACAAGAAATGGGAGAAAGAAGAGGGAACTGGATGGCGATAGTCTAGGAATTTGATCTAGATATAAAACTTGCCAAGTTAGTAAAAGGACAAGGTTTGTGAAAACTCGTAGCCGAAGCTCAAGATCAGGCAAACCAAGATCCAGTGTGGGATAATGAAATAACACTGTGGTGTGGTGAAGCAACATACATTTCACCAGGACCAGACTCCTGGTACAAGGATTTGGATCATCTATTACATTATGGGACTTGTCTCGAAAACCTCAACCCCAGAGAAAGGAGAGCCCTCCGATTAAAATCCACACAATATCACCTCATAAATTCGGTACTCTTCCGAATCAACTATGACAGGGTATTACTAAGATGTCTCGAACGCAAGGACGCCGATAAAGTGATGAAAGAACGCCATGATGGCCCTGCTGGGGGAAATTTTGCTGGAAACACCACCACTCATAAGGTTCTAAGAGCTGGTTATTACTAGTCCACTTTGTTCAAAGACGTTCATGCTTACACCAGGAATTGTAAGATTTGTCAAATAAGTGCTGGCAAGGAGAGAAGGGCAACAATCCCACTTCAGCCTGTAACTGTCTCCAGACCGTTTGAGAAGTGGCGGTTGGATATCATAGGAGAAATTACACCCAATTTTTCGAGATTGCACAAGTATATTCTTACTGCCACTGACTATTTCACAAAGTGGGCAGAGGCCATCCCTCTGACCCATGTAAATGAGCAAATAGTCATCCAATTTGTAGAACAACAACTAATTACAAGGTTTGTCATTCCTTCCATTCTGGTCTTTGATAATGTAGCCTACTTCTTCTCTACCCTATTGACAGAGTTCTCTCTGGAAAAAGGAATCATAATCAAGTACTCTGCAAATTATTACCCTCAGGGAAATGGTGTGGCAGAGTCAACCATTAAGAATCTAGTGAGGATACTAAAGAAGACGGTTGCAGATAACCATAGAAATTGGCATAACCAACTCCATAATGCCCTATGGGTCGATAGGGTGACACCCAAAGAGGCTATAGGGAATTCTTCATACTTCCTGGTCTACGAACAAGAGGCCATTCTCCCGAATGGGTTGTATCTTCCATCTCTCCAATTGGCCCAAGATACTAACGATGATAAATCCTTGAACATGAAACAAAGAATCAACACTCTGCTCATGCTGGAGGAAGAGAGAGAAAGGGATAAGTCTAAATTTTTAGCCCATCAGCAGATAGTAAAAAGATGGTTCGATAAACATAAGACTAAAGAAAATAATTTTGAAGTAGGAGACGTGGTTCTAAAGTGGGATAAGGTAAATGAAACCAAAGAGAAGCATTCCAAGTTTCAGAGCCTATGGCTTGGGCCTTTTCAGGTGGCTGAGAAGATTGGGGTAGGTACTTATCATTTGCAAAATTTGAGAGGGGAACCTGCCACCCTCCTGGTAAACGACCAAGCCCTAAAGAAATACTTCCAATAATAAATAATAATAATAATAATAATAATAATAATAATAATAATACATATATATTTCCAGTTGGCCCGAATAAAAGAAGGATCAGAGATATTTGTTTTATGGGACAGATATTCTGCATTCACCCAATGAATCACCATTTGTTGAGTGCTCAACACACCCTAAAAGTTCTGTGACCACTTCCTTTTGGGTACCACCTTGTCTTCTACCTTTGATTGTTTTCACCGTGGTTTAAGCTTGATAACCTTCTTATCTGATATGTTTCATATCCGAGTTTCTCTTGAGCATATTAAGAATCATCTTGAGAAACACCACGACTAATCAAGGGACCAACGACCTAGTTTTCTCCCGGCTTACTTGAGAAGTTTGGCATCGATGAAATATTAAGGTAGAGAAAATTGTATGGGAATTCAAACCAGCTGAGTGTCGACATTCTTCAGCATCAGCCGATAAGAGTATCTCTTTTACGCATATAGTCTCCGAAAATATTTCTCCGAACGCCGGTCCTTTCAGTTTCGACAAAGAAGTGTAATCATAAGAGTCGCACAAAAGAGGAATTCCACCATCGACCACCGATGCCCGAAACATCACCGGTACTGGGATTTTGATCAAGAAAATAGAAAATGTTAATAAACAATCTAAAATAGTTGTTGATCCCCGATGAAGATAAGACGTGACGTGACATTTAACCCCTAGTTGTGTCAAGTACTCCGCATTCAAATCTTTAGTTAATTCGTAGATCGCAAATTAGTTACTAGCTCGTGCGCGAATCAAAAGGGAACCATTAAACTCATTTATACAATGCATATCCATCCGTGCCTTTGCCATCAACCAGTTAAGTCTCAGTGGTAGAAATCCGATAGCGTTATATTTTGAAATCTGCATTTATCACCCGTATTAACTAATTGATATGACTGGTAGTATCTCCCAGTTATATTATTTCGAGTCCTTTGTGTGATCCCACTCTACGCAGCAAGGAATTCAGAACCAATAGGAGAACGAAGCCACCAGTCTAGGGGAAGCATCCGAATTCCAGTGAGTATTACACAATTTTCTTAGCAAGCATTACAGGTATGGGTTTTCTTATGGATTTACGTTTCATTTGTATATGTCTGCACCCGATGTTTCTCTATATATGTGTTTAAAGGGGGTTTTGATTACATGTATAATGCCTCCAAAGAAGCCATCCACTAGGAAATCACCATGGGCACCAAAGCTGCAAGAATCGGAAATAGGAGAAAGATCCTCCCCAGCGATTGCAAGACAGTTAGAGTTTTCTCCTAAGCCAGTGTTCATCATCAAGGAGCCCTTTGTCTAGCCCCCAACTTTTGGGGATACAAAGGCAAGCGTTGGAGCAAAGATGATGTTTCCTCGCTGGGAAGAAGCCTTAAGGAAGATCAAGAGAGAAGAGCCCCTCGAATATACTCCACACAACGACCCTGATACAAGGAATCTCGATGACGAGGTCCTTCCAAACAATCACAAGGATTATGTGCAGATGGTGGAAAGACAGTCTCTGGTTTTCCCTTGTGTCGAGCTCTTAAAGTGGCTCATCCATCACATCGATGCACATAAATTTTTGATTAATGATGACAATGGAGAATTTGTCGGGGTTTTCCTGCCATCAGAAGTTCAAAAATACTACAAACTCAATGTGTCCAGAGAAAAGTTGAGCACTGATTTCGTGGTGAGTTTCTATGCATCTCACGACACTAGAAGAATCGTGGCATCCTGGTGGAGGGAAGACAAGAAATTCATCAATCAAAATTCTGGCTGGTACCCGACGGTCAATCTCAGGGAACCATACGCCTATCTCATGGCCCTTCTTTGCAGATTACATGGGGATAAATACTGCTCCTGATTTTCAGAATCTTGGATGCCTCTGGATTTTACAGTCATCGTTTCAGGTACCGGTTTCAATTGGGGTGCTATCATCTCCAAACAGTTGAGCACATGCATAAAACAAGATCAGGCGCCAAAGGAAATAGATACCCATACCTTATACATGGATTTGTATCTACTAGACGCCATCTGCGCCAGGAACGCTTTTGCTGGGATGAACTTGAATTGGCACCCTTCGAAGCTCGCAGTCCATGTATACTACAACATCTTGTGGGAAAACAGGTACAAGAAATCCTATGCTGTTATCTGTGATCATTTTATTGCACCCATTTACTTTTTACTCTTTAAAAGAGAATGCCCTATATTATCAAACAAAGTAAAGAAGGTCATAGCCAAAATTGGTCACTGGTATTTAGACGGACGGGAAACCTACATCATAATTTTCAGCGCCACATTTATTACCCCTTTAGGTTCCCCACCGGCTAGTATTAGGAGAAATATGCTATCAAACCATCATACAAGGATACAATGCAACTTTAGTGAAAGACAAGAAGTGGGCTTTCATACCGTATGGATTCCATATTAGCTTCTGCATGGTCAAAGACACCACACATGCTAAACAACTTGGGCTGGGTCAATTGGAATTTCGGTTCCAAATAGGCCAATTTCACAACACGATCCCAAGGGATTGGTCCTATAGCACACGTCACAAGTATCACCCTGTTGGCCTTATGCCCACGATCGGTTTGAGGATGAAATATTCACCGAGAACACTCAAGACTGGGATATGGTGGCAGCCAGAAAGGCTGATCCTAGAGGAACTAGGTTTAGCGCTTTGAGCTATGAAGAGCAGGCCATGCTATTGGAGCAAGAAATTCGAAGAGTTGGCCAACACCTTGAAGAAACAGTAGCATATGAATTGGAGGAAGAAACAAATAACCCCCAAGAAGACATTGAGGTCACAGAGACTCATCAGGGATCCCCGATACAAATCAGAGCTTTCCCTGAAGATCAAACAACTAAAGAAAGTGGTGCACTTTTATAGCAGCAGTCTCAGCTACTAATGAAACAGATGTAGGATAAGTCCTGTAATTTCAGTTACCATCCAGAGAGTTTTGACAAAACCTAGCAATCCTGGTCTCACAGCTGCTGATGGTACCAATGGGTCGGATAATCCCGAGTCTACGATATCCCCAATTGATCTCTCAGGAGAAGGAAAAGCTGAACCAGAGACGGGTCGGTTGTCGATAGAGACACAAGCGCCCAACCCCTTGAGCACGCTAATACATATATACAATGATGATGAGAGCACAGATCCTTCTCATGGCACCCCGATGCACATCCAAGAAGAATAAGGTCCCGAAAAGACCTTTTCCCCAAGTCCCAAAAAGGTCTCTTTTGCTGGGCCCGGGGTTTAGGACCAGGGAATCCGACAAAAGGAAGCTGAAGCTGAAGGTAATCTCCACATAGGAAAGTTCGATGAACTGGAAATAGATGTAGGCCCAAGTGATGAGCCTCCGCAGAAGGACATCGATAGTTCCATGATCGATGAGAAAGTAAGTGACAAGTCGATACAAGACACCTCTATCCTACCCACTACTCAGATCCTTGGTGAACAACAAGTGGAAGTGGGATATACAAGGCAGAATGAAGAAGTTTGAGAACCCACTCTCGAACAAATTTACACTGTGGGAAGCTTGGGAAACAATCTCACATGGGGTGATAAGTAGATACCAGACCCGGTAGATGAGGTCACAGACATATATGCGATCTCCTATGATAAAAAAAGAAAGGCTATCGTTCAGAGGACTGCAAAGAAGAGAAGAATCACCCTAGATCAGTCCATCATAGTCATCATTGAGGAGAAGTTAATCGATACAGCCGACGCTTGTACGTCTGAGCTAATTGGTGTGGGAAAATCCCTCTCAGAGTCCACCCAGGACAGAGCCAGGAGAGATGAAAAGGAGCTTGCCGCTGCCAAAAAGGAGCTCGAACACTTGCGCCATATTGTCGATTACTATAAGGATGCTGCACAGACAACTATGTATTTAAAATATGAGTTCGGTAAAGTTTACGATGAGTTCAATAAGGAAAGACAGTTGTTAATCTCGAATATAGACGAATTCCAAGAAGACACTTTCATGGCACTCGTGACATGTAAGTAAATGGAGCGATGGTATGAGAAGGCACAATAGGCAGTGGAGAGGCTCGTGTTTATTGAGGCAATCTAGAAAGGCCGAGAAAAGGAAGACCAAAACATTCGGCTAGTAAGTAAAATAAGTCACAATCACATGAAATGATCGACCGAATACTGGGCCAAAATGTCTTGAATCCCACACAAATAAATCCAAGAACAGTGGGCCAAATGTCAAAAGCACTGGGATAAAATCAATAAAATGATGAAATACATCAGACTCCCTGAGTATGGTACCCCCGATATGTTTATGAACCTAAATGAAATAATCAAGCTATGCACCAAATAGGATGCATCATGGGCTGAAGAATGTGCAAATATCATCGATGCAAAGCCTGGGAAAATACAACAGTTCACAGGACATCCAATCAAAGCCAGAGCCATACTTCAAAAGTTGAACTTCAACCTCGCAAAATATCGGGCGCACGCAACAGATATCAGGGGAATCTATGTGGCTCCAATGGAACAACACATGTTTCCATGGGCCAACACTTGTGAAGAACTTTTTATCAGATGGTCTGATTATGAAAGAGTCCACCCTTTTCTAGAAACAACTTAGATGGACTGTTGAAAGACTGTTAGATGATGACGCCATGTGGCGATTCTTGATTAGCTCAAATTGCATTTTACCGTTAATTACTGTTAAGACTTTATATTATAAATAGGAACATGGATTGATGGTCAAGGGGTCGACGGTTGTAGTAAGAACTCTTTTCTTTTGGTTGTTGATAATTATTTTCAGACTATTATGAATTAAGAAGTCCTTCTGGACTAGAGACAAGATTTTTTCATCAGATGTATGTGATTGGAGTTGGAGAAGAATTACATCCTTCTCTGCTCCATGAATATATATTTTTTTTTGTAAGTAAGTAATTTTATATATAGAGGCCTTCCAAGAACCAAACCAAGAGTACAAAAACTGAAAGTCAACCGGTTGCAATTACTGAACTGCTCCAGAAGGAGAAACCAGTTCATCCAACCGGGCAATTCTAGCACCAGAGTTCCTATCAGTCTTAAAATAAACAGACAACTTAGCTACCAAAGAGGTCACTAGAGTAAGATCTAATAAAAAGGAACAACCCTCTATAGGGGTCAGACAAGTGATGTATAATCTGGCACATACTCTGGTAGAAGTCTTGGCCACAGCTCCTCTACGACAGGTGTCCCGCTAGTTTCCCACTGCATGTCATTCCCTCCGGTGCATGCATCCTCGTTAGCAGTCGTCTTAGCACCTGCCATTGGGGTGTACACCTGCAGACTGATGACTACCGCCTCCTTGGCCTCCTGCCGAATTGTTCCCTTAGCAGCCTCAGCATTGCCCGACGGTGTTTTCTCCTTCCTGTCTGTGGCCATGAGTGCTTGCTTGAACTCCTGCCGACTCGGCTCCTCGTTGTCCTCTGCGATGCCCTGGTGCCTGCAACTCTCGTGATCACTTGCAGTGGAAGGTACTTCGTATGACACTACAGGAGGGGCTTCGTGGTAAGTGGAGAGAAGCTGGAGGAGGATTGACAACCTCCCATCCATCTGTTGTACTTGAAACAGAAGGTCCCCCACTCCTTTACGGAGTTCGAAGACCAAGTCATACAAGATGGTGAGGTTTTCTCGTGACAACAAGTTCGCTTCTAGGTTGGAGGACGACGACTTCTTGTTGCGGCCTGGTCGACCCTGGGCAGGAATCCCAGTGGGTGAATTCGTGGAGGAAAAACCCAGTGCAGGAGGAGGAGAGGAGTACCTGGAGGTAGAGGGAGCTAGGAGATGGCGCCAAGAAGGGTTCGGGCTGGTGTCAATGATGGCCAGGCAATCGAAGGTCAGAATGGGTGCGGTGGGGGGAGTGTGGATGGTTGAATCAGGTGGTCGGATCGACGAGGAGGATGTTGGAGGTGAACTAGGGGGTGAAGTTGAAGCGTGAGGCCGCCGAGGATGCCAGGGAGAACCCCTGCGCGGTCGAACTCGCTGACGCGGCATGGTAAGGCCTGGTGGCTGGGAGTGGTCTGCTGGACCAAGGTTGAGGATAAGGAATGATCGGGGTGGTGAAAGCACCATGAGAGGACCAACAAAACCAGACCCGAGCTGCAGGGCGAGAACAAAAACAACCCGTGTCATTGCACTCTGTGAAAATGAGGTCGAGGGAGCTCGAGTAAATGCCCCTCCCATCGACGTAATTCCAATTTAATGCATGGGGGCGTCGGCAGCCGTAGGCACGATCCGGGCACATGGCTCAGTGCCTTGCTGACTTCCCCGCGTCTCCTCTGTGCGCCAGGTGGCTGGCCCCATCACCCCATCCAGGTGTTTGTCCACTTCCATCGCTTTGCGTATGCATTGATGGAGGATAGGGTGATCCAGAGTGAGAGAAGTGTTACAGAATATTTCCGGTCCATCCCAGTTCACCCCTGTATTAGCCAAGTCGTCCGCCACCTGATTCACTCTCCTTTTGACATGAGCATGTATGACTACCTGATTGGCGTGCAGTAACTCTGCTATGGTCTTTAGCCCATGCGAGAGTCTCCAGCTTGGAGAGATTTTTTCTGGATCAGCTCCGTTTAAAAGTCTACCAAAGAGATTGATGATGATTTGGGAATC
>SNQJ01S0269383.1:0-11779 GCA_010110895.2 Picea sitchensis
CTTTCACCATAAGGGGACCACTTTGGAGTTCATCCATATTTACTTCTTATCAACCATGAAAAAACAATAATGAGTCATATTTACATCAGACAATATTGGGTCCATTACCCAAACCTTTGTGTTGCGGGGCTTTCTTCAAGGGTTGACATAAATGACAACCAACCTTAATCAACATTAATTTCCCAGGGTGGTCCCGCAATTTAAACCATGGTTTTATTGGAAGGGTACGTGGTAGCTTGTGGTGGATTGCGGGCCCAAAGGCGATCTGAATCCAAGCCACCCTTAACAGCTCCCACAATCACGTGCTTGGATGACATCAGATCACCGTGTCACCTCCAATCATCCCATTCACTACTTTCACTCCTCTCACTACTCGACACATGTCCTTTGTTAACCATGATGTTTATCTCCATCGGCGGTGCCCCACNCGTTTACCGCCTACACCCCCCTCCGAGTTCTTCCCAGGTTGTTTTTCAATACCACCCCCTCTCGCCTTTCACCACATGTTCTCCACTTACTTCCCAACCTATCTACTCCTCCGCTCCCTACACACCACATGTATCCCTCACTACACATCATCTACCCTTGCCTCCATTCATCTCGTCCCCCGATTGGATGCTCGCCTCCACGTCTCCCCTCATGTCCGATGGGCCGACAACCATTCCAGCGAATCTATTTCACAGGTACATATGGCAACTGACGAGGTCAATACAGAGTGTGCTTGGCTTCCAAAAGCTCAGGCATAGACAAAGAGTTAAGTCGCAGTCATAGGTTTGCATAGATTAGTTTCAGAAACACTTCAATGAACTCTTCTCATGCAGTTGGTTATCTCCAGTGGCCTCCAACAGTTCGTAGACATGTCGTCGTTCAATACAAAGCTATGCTCTGTCACTCTGAGGCCTATTTTTGGCCACTCAGTTCCTCCAACACATGCATCAGTTCTATCCCAGAGACAATAGTAGTTGTTATCCGATTAAGTCCAACATTTTCCTAGATTAGATGCAAGAGTGGTGTGTTGTGTCTGATAATAACCACTCTTGTTGTTTGATTTCGATACCTTATTGAAGTTAGTATTTTGTTTTACGAACAGTTCCCTAGATCGAGGTCTCAGTCCCCTAAGGAAGAGAGCCTCTGCAACTCTTTTAAATAGTTAGTTTTTGGATATTGTAAAGGTCGGATTTTTTGAGGAATGAATAACAATACAACATACTAGTTGGACTTGTTTTATGCACGGATTAAATATTTTTACCTGGTGAACATACTCTTGATGACATTGTTTTGTTCAACTCTTCATGTGTTTTCATTCTTATCTTGAATACAGTTTTTGATTTGTTCAACGTACATTTCATTTCCTTTCAGCGATTGTATGACTTATTTTTACTGATATGCAACTTGTCAAACAACTAATGCTTTGGTAAAGATTTGTTTTCTGCAACCTATGGGAGTTATTGTGTTTTGATACATGTTTGATGTCTTGAAATGATATTTTAAGTATTGAACTTCTTGCAACAGATTATTCATTGAGTAGTTTGTTGTTTCCCTTTGTTTTCTATTATTTCATTGGTCTGTCATTAGTGTGCCATCGGCCCTCATCCATATCGTTTTGCCAACCCAACCTTGCCTTTGTCTTGATAGAATAACCCTCTGACCAACCAACAAAAAGTTAAAATAAGCAATCATTCTAAACTGATAGGTGGCCTATCTTTTCCCTTTAGCAGTCAAGTGCAGGCCTTAGGACCAATAGTTGCTACTTCTTATCAATCTCTCAGTTGTATTTAAGGGGGGGCATAATTGAAGTTATTGATGTGTAAATCCAACTGATGTCTTCTTGTTGACTCGATTGTTTCTTGTTGAATTTACTTGTATTTTCTTAGATTGACCAAACCATGTTCGACTGCGTTGTTGGGAGATGTACTAATACTTATTGTACCTAATACAAAGATTGTTTGGATTAAAAGATGTTTTTGGATAGACAAAGATCGATTATCTTGGTGTGTTTCTTGTATAGTCGGGTAATCGAATGGCCTGTGTTTTCTTATTGTCTAGGCAACTAACCGAATGGGACTATTTTGGACAATAGTTTTGTAGCTAGTTTGCATTGAATGACTACCTTTTTTTCATTGATCATTATTTTTAGTGGAAGTATTCAAAATTCTTTAGGAGTGTTGTTGTAGCATTTTTTGATCATCTTTGTATTCAAAACAAATTCGGGGTTGAATGTTGTGTCCTATGTNGGGGGGGGGTGTTGGAACATTTGGTTCCATCATAAGCCTCACCTTGTTGGTTAAGAGTGTTGATCGTTCTTTGGGTCTGACCACTGAATAAATTATTGGTTGGCCATGTCCACTTTGGATTATAGATTCACTTTTTATGGACAATTACAACCAACTCTTTCCAATGATTATTTGTTTGGTCCATGATAGAAACCTATTTATAGATGATCCTTATGGATCATTCTATCATCATCGAGAGAGATCTCTTTGCGCTCTCATGGAGTGTTCTTGTGCTTCAATGCAACAATGTCTTTAGACACCACCATTTCTCTCGGATCCTCCATTCTCCTCTGCGGTTATCTACTTGTCTGAACATGCACTCCACTTTTAATGATGGTTGTTGATTTGGTTTGCATGTTACTGTTGTTTCCATTGAAGGCTCTGCTATAAAGATTATGGGCTCCACAATTACACCTGTTGTAGGTCTTTTCCCTCTTGATCTTCCTACCATAAGTCTTGGATTTGTCACTGGAGTCAAGTGTGCTTGTCTTCCTCTTATATATTTCCCCGCCAACAAGTTAGTATTTGAAGGGGCACTTTTTTCTAAAATAACATGAGTAATGGGAACTTTTCTACCCGTTCCTCTAAATCTACCTCTATTGTTTCTTTCCCTATTCATACAACACTAACATAATTTAGATTTAGTGAAACAACAAAATCACTATAGTTAATGTGTCACGTTGTTATACTACAAAAATTATGTAGTGAGGTTGTCTTTGTGTCTTACCAATCACTTTTTCACTATATCTAGAGTGCTAGCACTAAAAAAAAAGAAAGCACGTGCAAGAAAATTCTGAAATTTGAAATACCTAAGAAAAACAAATAATAAATGTTCTAATCCTTGTTAGCATCTCCCAAGCAATAACGCCAAAAATGTCAAACAATTTAATTGTTTAAATTCGGTTACACTTCTTTATCAATCCAAGAATCCAAGCTTGTGAAATGCTAACATTGTATGTGCATGGTTAGTGCATAAAAACCATTACCATCTTAAAAACGTTTTTTCCCAAGTTTTCATATCGGCACTTCATCAAACACTTGAGCCACAAACTATAATTCTTCTTTTGAGCAATCAATTTGAGTCCATACAACTCCAATGTGGAAACCAAAGCTCTAATAGCAACTTTGTACTCCTTTGAGGTGATAGGGTATTTCATAAACCACGAAACCATTTCCTTATTGTTGAATTCAATGGAAAAATAAATGATAACAAAAGAATAAATGATAAATACAACCCTAGGAATGAACATAAACCCACATGGCCATTCATCTTACATATGTAGATTGAATTACATACATTTGTGACTACACAAACTAGAAAATGAAAATAAAAAATTGTAATAAGGAGAACATAATCATTTTTCATATTCGTAAACAACACTTAAATTACTTACATGTCTAGGAATTATTCAGCAAATGCAATCGAAGACCATTCCACCCAGCCATAGGCTCTCTATAATAAAGACCACCTCCACACCAAGGTTGTGAATCCACAAGGGTGAAACTACCTAAATCCAAACTCTAATCTATCACACATAACCCAAATCCCATATTTACAGATAAAGTACGCATTCATAAGATAATAAACGATACAATGCCACTCTACTCCTATTCTGGTTGATAATTCTTATGCAGTCAAGTTGGCCAAAAATCCCAAATTCCATGATCGAACCAAGCAAATCAACACAAAGTACCATCTGATTCGATATCATGTAGATTTCAAGACTATTCACTTGAGATATTGTTCTATAAATGAGAAAATCGCAGACATCTTAACCAAAGCACTTGGAAGAGAAAATTTTGAAAAAATCAAAATGATACTTGGACTCACAAACACCCCTTTAGATTAAGGGGGGGAATTTTGGATACCTAATCCTCATGATTATGGTATTTTATAAATAGTGTTGTAAATATTATTTAGGAGAAGTATAAAGAGTCATAGGTGAATAGGAAGACTCATTTGGACCTATTGGAAGATGAAAGCAAAGATCATGTCAAATTGTATTTATGAATGTCTCACATTAATGGAATTCATTCAAGTGTGGAGTTACTCATTCTGTACCCATACCTAACCTGAAAAAAACATGTCTTATGTCGTATAATCATTCATCTTTGACTATCTAGAATAGTCTATAATGTTGGTGGTAAGATTTCAAAAGCACATCACTTGATGATTGTGGGATTTTCTATAGTTTCCAAGTTGGGACACATTTCAAGTTTTTAGTAGTAATCTATTTTTGTCTTGAGATATTACAATGTCATTTTTAGTTTTTAACAATTTGTATTATTGAAGTAATTATAATTAGAAATCACAGGAAATCCTCCGAGTACTTCCCCATGATTCATGGATGGTAAATGGGGTAAATCATCGTCCCTGGTTATGGAGCCTAACCCCAAGGGGATCAAGAGAGTTGAACCTGTGACCTCCCCAACTGATCAATAGGGGAGATATCTCATGCCTGAATATATATATATATATATAAGGTTTTGGGATCCATTCACTTAGATTTTGTAGTGGACAGTTGATATGCTGCCCATTTGAAAATTCCAAGAAAGATAGGGGAGGGTTCCCAGGGATGCCATTGAATTTGTGGTTTGAAGATGTGTTTGAAAAATTGGTAACACCTTAGCTACTTGTTACCAAGTAGACTTATTTTTCTTAGAGTCTGGGTACTATTGGCATGGCGGGAATGTTGGTAGGGTTGGAAGTGAGAAAAATTCTAGCGGAATCAATGGATATTGAAATGGGATTCGACCTCTTCCATCTCATTCTAAACTATGAGAAGATTGCATTCATGTGTGTACATATTCATTGTTATTGGAACCTTTCTACATAATGAAATTACCCGAATATACAAAAGAATTGAGCTCCAAGGAAGCATCCAAGAGGCCCAGAGACTTTGGAACTAGAAACAATATATATTACTAGTAGGAAAGAATATGTGTGGGTTCAAGAGAATTTTTATGGTATTTGAACAAGACCTATAGTATCAAATGGTCAAAAATTGAGCACTGGATAGGTTAAAGAACCTAACCTTGGCACGACCAATTACAATAAGGAGAACAAGGTAATTTTGGGTAAGACCCATCAGTCTCACTCTATGAAAACAAGTTTTTCTTTGGAAATTTTTGTTTTGGGGACATTGGGAAATGAGGTTGGGTCCAAAAAAACAAAATCACTGAGTGATATTTTTACCCAATTTGTCTGGAATAAAAAATCCCAACCCGTGGACCCTCATACCTATACCTGGAATAGTAGAGGGTTTGGGTGTTGGACAAGCATGAGAAGGTCCCCATACAAACCCTATTATGGACTATACTCTAGATGGAAAGGGTACCCGAGAATCCAATCCCCTAGAACTGGTGAAGTACAATTTAATACCTAGAAGCAAAGGTGTTGAGTCCACAATACACCCTAAAATTTCAAAATTTTGGCTACCAATTTTCTTTAAGTTATTTCATTTTGCAAGTAAGATTCAGCATTTTAGTTTTAATGATTTCTTGCATATATTTTGATTTCAAAAGCATCCTTCAACCTCTAAAAAACAATTTTTTTTATAATTCATTTGGCCTTGTTTTGAACTAAAATGATTCATTATAGGTGAAATTGGTTCACTTTTATCGCTATATGAAAGTTAATTTTAAGCGCCAACATGAAAGTGAATTATGAGCGCTGATGAAAGTGAAATGAAAGAATTGATGTAGGAAAGTAAAATGCCCGCACCAATTACATTCAGTTTAGAGCATCGATATGAAAAGTCAATTAAAAGCGTTGATGAGAAAGTGAGATGAAAGCATCGATGAGCGCCCATTGGTGAATAATTTTCACTTTTGACAAAAAGATCATTGGTGAACACTTTGCACTTTTTCAAAGAACTCATCGACGACCACTTTGCACTTTGAAAAAGCATAAATTTAAAAATGGAAGCAATGATAAAGTGAAGTTTCAATGCCAATGAAAGTGAAAAGGTTGGTCAATCAAAGGAAAAACCGATTCAGTATTTTCATAATAACTTTTGGTTCCAATCTCTGTTTTGGAAATGCCTTATACCATTGGAAATATCTTCTTGAGATATACAACTTTTATATTATACATGTTTTATGAATTAGCAATATTTGTTTCATATTTATGAAATAAAGCTATGGTATGGCTAATATTATAATTCATGAAAGGATATCAAACTCAAGGAAGTAAACTCTAATACCTTAATGGACCTGTTTATGTTAAATAGATTTTGTGAAATATGGTTTTGAGTCCTAAATTATATGTCTTGCAATTATGACATCCAATTACTAGTTTTGAAAAGGATACTATACATTTTAATCTTAAATACCAAAAAATTGGATGTTGAACACCATGATGAGAATAAATGCAATATAGCCTTCCTAGTATTGGCTCATCTAAAGGATTCCCACTAGCTGGTAACATTTTGGAAGAAGTATGAGGATGGAAGGAAAAAGTGTGAGAGTGAAGTTAGGGGAATTTTTTCCTTGGCATGTAGTCATTTTCAGAAGTGTTTGACCATTGAAATTAAAAGGAAAAATCAGCTAGAGTCTATTTGTCCAAAATAGAAAATAAGATCAAGAGATTTGAGTGTATGAGCCCTATATCGAAATTACCAAAATAGAAACATGTGTTTCCACATCACAACATATGGGATGATTTATTCAATTAGTGAGGAAAGTATGATGAAGAGCACACAAAATCTGAGACTCTTAGTTCACCTGAGATGTAGCAGATGAGAAGATTGAATGGATTTTTGCATGGCAGATTTTTTTTTATTCCATAATTAGATTATTTTTATTTTATAAATATGTAATCCAACCTCTTAGACAGGGCCTTTGGACTCTTAGGTGAGAAGGAAAGGATTGTGGCTCAGAATTATTTCAATCTTAATTCATAAACTCTTTTTGGAGTCAAGGGATGTGTTTTTGTTGAATATTGTTGTGTATTGATTCTTGTTCATGGATTATTTTGCTATTGGGTTGATGTCACTGGTGTCTTGTAAGGATTTCGATTTTGCCTAGTTATCTTATGTGGTTGAATAAATTACTAGTTATAGTTTTCAGCAAAGAGTTAGATGTGATTTGTTAATTTTATTTCTTTTCATAATCTTTGCTTTTCCATTTAGTACACTAGTTATTGTAGAATTACTTCTATAATCATTGATGGGTCAAATGGCCAACTATTGTGTGATAGGTTTCCCCTTTCTACAATAGAGTAATTTTTGTTTCCTAGTAGTATTCCTACAGCAGTATCTTTCTGTAGAATTATTTCTTAGAAGAACAAAGTTATGAGGTTATTTCCATTCACTATTTTCAAGAGTTATTTTTTGGGAAAAAACTTCTTTAAACTCGTTTAGATCATATTTATTTGTTGCATTTCACATATAACATAAAATATTAAAAACAAAAATACTTTTGAAACATTTTATAAATCCCATCAAAAGATTGTCAGACCACAACCTAGAGGGTTATTCCATTCCAAACAGGGGAGAGTCTAATTGGGCCTCTTCCTTGGGTTTAATCCATACTATTGAGTATTGGGAATCTATCCCCCTCAACAAAAGACACTTTTGATTTTCTAGGAAAGTTGGGGGGGATTAGGTTTTTTTGAAGAGAAAGTACCCAAATCCAATCAACAAGGGAGGAAATATTTCATGTGTATGGCCCAAAAACAAGCACCCTCTGAAGTTAGATGTGGGAAATAACTATTGTTAATTGGGGATTATAGAGAAAATGCAACAACCAAAGGTTCTAAATGATTTTTCTAACCTTCAATTGCAGAGGGTTGGCCAACCCCTGAAATAAGTTGGTCATAAATATATTAGTTGATATTATCAATCCTTCTATTATTCTATTACAAGAGGCAATCTCATATGGGGAGAGAATCACCCAAGAACTCTCTAAACTATTAAGTAATTGGGACTTTTGTTTTATAGATGCCATTAGGAGGTTAGTTGGGAATGTGATTGGATGGAATAAAAACATCTTCATCCTCACTAATTCTTGGTCCTTTCCTACAGGACTAGGGACCTCCTTTTTCTCTCTGGATCTAGGGAAAGATATCATAGTGTTGAATGTTTATGGCCTTACATGGATAGGGAGAAATACTGGAATATAATTTTTAAAATGGATAGTGTACAAAATAGATTGGTTGTGATAGGGGGAGACTTGAATTTCACATTAGGAGCATTATAGTTCTTGGGCTGGACTACTCAATTGGATCCTCTCTCTAGTTATTTCATTAGAAAAATGGAAGAAAATAGTCTTTTGGATATTGAACCTTCTAAACTATCTCCCATCTAGAGTAATAAGAGAGTCAAGGAAACCAGAATTGCTAAGAGTCTCAACAGGTTTTTAATATCTTAATCCTTCTTAGATGAAGTCATGAGGATCAAACAATGGGTCGCCACTGCGAGAGACTCCAATCATAATCATGTGGTGTTAGAAGTGGCCCTTACAATAGAGAAACATGCTATCCCCTTCAAATTAAATCTAAAGTGGATGAAGGTGGAGGACTTTGTAGGCAAAATCAAAGTTGTATGGAAACCTTATAATTGTAATCTACAAGAATATGCTCAAATTCAATTTCACTGAAACTTAAAAGAGGCAAAAAAAGGTGGTTTCCAACTGGGCAAGGGACAAAAAGATGAAAGATGATAGGGTTCTCAGAGAAGTAGAGGAATCCTTAGAGGTACTCTACAATAGTGAAGGATTTTGGTATTTGAGTGAAATTGAAATAAAGTCACTAGAAGATAAAAGGAGGATCATTCATTTGGAAAAAGAAAAAGAAGGAGACTTAAGAGTAGGGCATTGTGGTTACTAGTTGGGGATGATAACACAAAATGATTTCACGGGTTTGCAAATTGTAGAAAGAATATAAAGCCTATTTGGAAAAATTATATGGGAGATGGTACATGGGATACAAATTTCAAGGACATGGCATTTGAAGGTGTAAATAATTTTTCCTTACATTTTAAGAAAGACACTTGTGCTACAAATGAATAAGTGATCAAGTGGTAAAAATTATTCTTTAGTTTTGTCAATGAGGAAGATAATCAGGTCTTGATAAAGGAATGTGGGAAAGAAGAATTGTAATAGACTTTGTTGAGTTTTCAAAAGGACAAAAGTCCCGGGCTTGATGAAATACTAGTGGAATTTTTCATGGGATATTATGAATTTATACAGAAATATTCACAAAGAATGGTGGAGACTATAAGAACTCAAGGAAAAATGTTGGGAGCCTTCAATACAACCTTCCTAGCACCGATTCCTAAAGAAAATAATACCACAACCTTTGAGAAATTTAGATCGATATCTTGATGCAACTTCGTTTACAAAATCTTTCCAAAGGTCATTGCCATAAGATTGCACCCACCTGTAAGCATTGTAAACCAATTTTTCAACAACCTTAAATCACAACATTGTGAAAAGCGTTTTCAGATATCTTCAAGCAACAACTAAACACATAATTACATTCAATAAGAAGCTTATAAAAGTACACGGTTAATTATTTAAATTTTTTTTATTTTTTTGGTTGAGAAGAGTTTTTTTTCCGTCTTCCGTTGAATCTAAAACATCCGTACATTATTATTTGTTTTCGGTTGGGAAACCGTGTCTTTTCCTCTCCCACTTATATACCATGGGTATTCTTCATTTAAAAATATGGCTTGCTTTTCGTACTCCATTTACATTTAAAATTAAAATATATTTGTTAATGGTTGGGAAGAGGGTACTGACTTTTTCATTAAAATATTTATTTAGAAAGAGAGTTTAGCATTTTCCTATTGCAGTTAAATTTTGAAATTTTATGTTATAAATAAACAATGTATAATAAATTTTAAATTAATTTTATTGTTCATAAAAATACATGTTTGAATCACCTTAAAGCTTTTTTTAAAAAAGAGTTTATCTTTGTGATTTTGTCTTCTTGTTGCCTCTATCATTAGTGTAAAGTTTCATTGAACCACAGATTTTGCATCTTAGATAGGGGAATTTTTCATAAACTCCATCTCCTCTCTATGTAGTGCAGTTTTGACATATGCAACAACTATGTCATGCTCATTCTTTACTGTATCTAAAATAGTTTCAAATATGCAGCACGTCATGCTCATCTTTACTATATCTAAAATAATTTCAAATATGTAGCACGTTGCATTTTTTTTGCAACAAACTTAACCATTGAATAATCAAATCCAATGTCGATCCATCTGTATATTTCTCTCTCCTTCAAGTGAGTGTAGAACATTTGAAAGCAATATTGTACATAATATAGGTTATCACTTATGTAGAGGTTAGACTACTTTAATATTATCCTCATGTCTTTGTTGCTATCTAGTCCATGCATATATGTGATATCTACTATTATCTTGACCTGCTATAAAAGATAGCATTGGATTTGAATCTCATTTTATGTAGTGCAGTTTTGACACAAGAAACAACTATGTCATCCTCATCTTTACTACATCTAAAATCGTTTCAAATATGCAGCGAGCTGCATTTTTTGTGCAACAAACTCAACCATTGAATAACCAAATCCAATGTCGATCCATCTGTATATCTCTCTCCTCTCTCTCCTTCAAGTGTTTGTAGAACATTTGAAAGAAATATTGTACATAATATAGGTCATCACTTATGTAGAGGTTAGACTACTTTAATATTATCCTCATGTCTTTGCTGCTATCTGGTCCATGCATATATGTTATATGTACCATTATCTCGACTTGCTATAAAATATAGTGTTGGATTTAAATCTCATTTTGTCATTGGAGGGTGCATTTCTTAGCAAAATGTACAACTGAGAGTTTGATATCGAAGGGAAAGGTGTCCCTACATTTTATGAACTGCCCATTCTGCGATTTCACCACATGGATATGTTGAACATACTTTTGGTTTTGTTTCCAAAAGGCCCTTGATGAAATTACATACTCATACCTAATGGCATAAAAATTAGGGAATAATTACAATGTAACCTTATAAACTATACGTAAAATTTCTACATGCAATTTTAAATAATGTATTCCCTTTAGGTACACAACATTGGCTTGGAACATCACTAGTGATGTATTTTTCCCTTTTTCCCACTGTCTAGTTCATAAGTAACATATTTGAAGTTTTTCATTTCAACCACCATCCCATCCTACCAAATTCATGGTCCTCACTTTCATGAATGCATTGGCTCAATAATGCAAATCCACTGCACCCTAGGGCATGCCCCATCTAAACAAGATTTTGAATAAAACATTTGTCCATCAAGCCTTGGACACATGATGCTATGAAAAAATTCTCTTGATGAAATTGGTGGTAGTATAGTTGAGCATTCTTACACATGGTTAGTATGCAAAACACAATGGATTTGTATAATGTAACACCTTATTTCCCCCAGTTTGTAAAAATAACTGGACTGGCCAAGAACTGTTGCAAACTCAGAAATGTGAATGTGTGATGTGAATGGACCTTGTGGAAAAGGTCGATGAATGTGAATAATATTATGAATATATATT
>SNQJ01S0269384.1:0-11807 GCA_010110895.2 Picea sitchensis
CATTATTATTATTAATTTTTAAAGTGGTTGTTGCTATTATTAATTAATAATTATATTTTCTACTAATTAATAATATGTGTTTTATTATTAATATAATTATTAATTATTAATATTAATTCATTATTAAAGTAGTTAGTGCTATGAAAAATAGGTTATTTATTAATTAATTAATTTATTAAGAATGACTTATTATTATTTAATAATTTAATTATGTACTAATATATTAATGGTAGTCCTTAAGGCATCTTAGGCTAATTGACCAACAACAACCACTTTATAAGAATGGGTTTGATATCATCGTCGGCGTCATTAATTTTAAAGTTGGAAAATGGCCGTCGTCGTCATAACAACCCTTTATAAAGTGGTTGTTGTGGACTATTAAGCAATAGATTGATACCACCATGAATGTGGAATTCAATGACATCGACAACAACCATGTAGGCGTGGACATAACAACCTCACCTCTGAATCAAATGCAGAATTTGTTAGCTGGAACCAGAGGCTGGAGCTTCATAAATTGAACCTCAAGAGTGGGAAGAACATAAAGGCCTGGATAGATTACAATCATCTTCAAACCCACCTCAACGTTAGCATCACGGTGTGATATCTCCACGAAAATCGTCTGGCATGAAGTGCGAGAGAAAGATGTTAGATCATCTTTTCCGCGACCACGAGAACTTCATAGAAGACCATTCACGTTCTCGGTTGGGCTTTACAGCCATAGGAGCACATTTTGTAGCCCCTCAATGTGTCGTCTCCTTCCTTTTGCTCATACAGTTCAAGCGTGCGGGCCAGGGATTAATAGCCGGTGTCCGCGATTGGTACTTCAGTTCTCCTCTCTTGGCCATTATGGTGGTTCTTGTCAAAATGGCTCTGAGCTTGATCGAAGAATGGGAGAAGGAATACTGGCCCCATAGAATCACTTACAAGGATCTGAGCATCGCCACCAGCAGATTTCGGGGCGAAAACGTTTTGGGGCAAGGGGCTTTCGGCAAGGTTTACAAGGGCGTTCTCCCTAGCAGCGACCAAGAGGTCGCAGTGAAATGCATAACGAAAGAGTTCACGGAGGGATTGAAAGGGTTCGTGGCAAAGATCTCGAGCATGGCATGCCTACAGCACCGGAACCTAGTTTAGCTCCGGGGCTGGTGTCGGATGTATAAGCAATTATTCATTGTTTATGACTACATGCCCAACGACAGCTTGGATAATCTCATATTCGGAAACCCGACCACAGTCCTGCCGTGGCCTAGGCGATACGCGATCCTGAAGGGCGAAGCGGCGGGTTGTTTAATATCTACCCGCGACGAATGGGAGAAAATGGTCATCCACAGAGACATCAAGTCGAGCAATGTGCTTCTGGATTCGGAGCTCAACTGGCGGCTGGGAGACTTCGGCCTCGTTCGGCTTTATGATCACAGCGGCAATCCGGATACCACTAATCTTGTGGGAATGCTAGGGTACATAGCGCCATAGTTGATACAAACGGGGAAAGCCACGCCGAGCTCGGACGTGTTCAACTTCAGGGTTCTATTGTTGGAGGTGGCATGCGGGGGAGGATGCGAGTGGATCCATTGAAGTCGTGGCCGAGGTGATTTTCTTTGGAGTGGTGGGAATTGCCATGAAGAGGCTGCTGGAGGTATCGGATCCAAAGCTGAGGAATGGTGGATATGATGTGGGCGAGATGGATAAGGTGTTGAAATTGGGGTTGTTGTGCTCTCATCCACAGCCGAAGTGCAGGCTGGGCATGTGCAATGTTTTCCAAATACTGGAGGGAGAAGCTCCTCTTCCTGGCCTCTGCACGGCTTCGTATAACGTGAGTATTATGGATGGTTATTCCAGAAGAGGCCTATCTAGGTATCTTGGATTATAGATGCAGGAGGAAGCGTTCCATTCTGACCTCAGTTACTCTTCATCCTCGAGCATGACCAAAGCGATGGAGTTCCACAGGGAATGTTGAAAATCTGTGAGTCGCTGGTGCAGACCTTTTCCCATACTTTGAACGTCCAGTACATTTATTTATTTTCCCTCCTCCTCCTCTGATATTTAAAGAATCTACATTCATTTGTTAACCCTCGACAGGGATTTCTGATCTCTAAGTGCCCGAGGACCATCTACAGCGATAAATCTGGTAATGGTGTTTGTCTCCTTCTCTTTTCCCAACTTCCTAGCACTCCTAGTTTGAGAGGAAAAGTCTTTTTCCGGGCCTCTAAAAACAACCCCTTTCAAAATTGTGGACTCTCCCACCGCACTGCACATTGTTTTTATTTTTAGTTTCTCATCTAAAGGGGCCTTTACTAAAGACAAAGGAAAAGTATCTCAACCTGAGTAGATCAGAAGAGAAGAACGGTTGAGAACATCTTTATAAGAGGGGATAAAGTTCACTAAGGAATCAACGATCTCACTCATCATAGTCGGATCTGTCTGAGTAAAATTTTATATGTACTCTAAAATTACCTTGTATTCCCATAGGTTTTGGTGTCCAAGTCAAAAGAAAGAGTAGCCTCTCCCGATGGAACAGGAGGTCCTTCAAGGGTAGACGAACCTCGCACCTCCAACTCCTCACTCGACTGTGTCTCAGGGATCAAAGTTAAAAATGGAATACAAGACTTCCTATATTCCAACTTATTTAAATTGGGTTCCCAAACTGAGGACTTACCAATAGAAGACAACCCTCCCAAACCCCCCAGGTCTAACTGCGAGTAACCACAATGAAGATTTATTGAAACCTCTTCAATTCCAAAAGATGCAACATCCAAAATCAAGGGAGAAAAAGCCTCAACTTATGTGTTTAAAGTAGCTACCAAGCTAACACTTCCCCCCTTCCCCAAATCCCGACTCTCCTATTCCACAGTATTCAAAAACTAAGAAGTAAAATCATCCTCCATACCTCTCAATGGGGTAGTGCCAATCACCCCTCCCAAATCTAGCCCATCCAGGACCCTTCCCAATTCCATCAAGGAAGGGCCTAACCTATTACAAACCTCCATGTACTCTTTTTTATTCCCCTCCCAACCGGGTTTCCTAGTTCCCATAGTAACATCTAAGGGAGAGGAAATACATTCAGGCCTTAAATTCATATTGGGGTCAATCAACTCATGGGTGGTCTCCAAATCGAAATCTTGAAATCCCAAATCCTAAATAAATCAAGTGTAGATAATGAGGAAAAAATTCTAGGGCGCAAAGATTTTAACTTACCCAGAACTATGTCACTAGCCAATTCCATAGGGAGTATGGACTCTACACTACCGACCAGTTCAGTACTTGGAGAAGTTTGTTGCATCTCCACCTCTAGATCGGACTCTGAACCATAATAGTAGGGAGGCAGAACCTTTCCAAACCCAGGGAAATTATGATGCAGATTTCTCGTTTCCTTACAATTCACACATCTAAATGGAACCCCAAGATAATCTAGCCTTTGCTAGTGCACAAATCTATGCCAATCGATAACCAAATCAACAGGTAGACCTTGTTGCAAATCGAACTCCACCAATAATCACCCAACCCATCTATCCTGGCCCGCAAGAAATTGTGGATCAACATACAAGAATTTACCAAGTGTGTCTCCAATCACCTTAAAGGCCACCAAATTCTATAAATCTAGCAGGCATCCAGGTAGCAGCACACACAAATGACGAAATTGAAATTGATCTTTCTTAGGGTTGAAGTAGTGTGTCTATCGCTTTAGCATTACAATGTTGGATTACTGAGAGGGGGTGAATCAATAGCAAGGCAATTTAATCATACTAACCATATAATCCAGGGTGTTATATGTGAAACATTATCATCAATAAGTATGTAGAGTAAATAAGAAATGAACAAATGAACAAACATACATACACAATACACCAGTGTTTTACATGAAACCCAAATCGGAAAACCATGGAATGTTTTTTCTTATATGTCTTGAAGAATTACATTCATTGGGAAGCACCAACTTCCTTTTGTTTTTCCAGCTGCAACTGGAAGGGAAACCAACCCCTAGTTTATCAGGCTACAACCTGAGAATGTCCAACTCCCCAATTCTCTGGCTACAGCCAGAGGAGGCTACAACCCCTATGTTTTTTGGCACACAACTGGAGGTGGATACAACCACCTATCCTTGCCCATCCTGCCACCCTGAAGTAGAAGTAGAATGGTGGAACCACTGCCAACCTGTCACTGTAGAGATATACCAGATTTGTAAACCTATACAATAAATCTGAACCATGCATCAACCCATGCATCCAACTTGTACCTCAACCTGTAATCAACATGCCATAAGCAAGTGCATCGGCAATACACCAGCCTGTACCAAATAATCTGTAATCAACCTGTACCACTTAAGCAAAGTGCATACAACCATGTACTTGAAGTATGTACCAATCATGTGTCAACTACTCATCAACTATGACTCATCAATATGTACCAACATCATCAGCATATACACCTCATGTATGTGCCAACTTATCAACTACTTGTCTAAACCATGTACTCAACATGTACCTCCAACCAAAGCCCTCATCAATTTCATCATTCAAATCTAATTTTTTAGCTCTGTAATAGACCTGGTGTATATGATTACATTCCTTCAAACCTTCCTTAACTTCAACAACAAGACTATCATTTTTTCATCCTTCAAACCTTCCTTAACTTCAACAACAAGAGACTATCATTTTCATCAAACTTTTCTTTAGTCTCACATGCCTAGTTTTGGATTAGTCAACAACCCTAACTTGAAGTAATCATAACTTGCTACCTGTAATGTATAAAGATCTGAAACTGATACACAATGTTCTTCAGTTTTTTTTGGCCAATTCCTACATGTGTCACTACTTGGAACCTCTCAGAAAAGGATTTATAGAAAAAATGGCATACCTTGTTGAATTCTGACTTATTCTAGAGAGTGACCTTGTAGAGCATGCCTCGCACAGAATGTTTGTTGAATTGATATGAAACTATTACATGGCATACTAAAGAATGTACCTAACCAACACATTTAATTTAACTTAATTTGGATCTTTTATGAATAATTTATGACATTTTTACCCAAAACACCTGTTTTTTACTAGCCACAAACCCTATTTTCCACAAAGTGTAAATCCAAAAATACAATGACCCACAAGATGAATTTTTTACCAAAGATACTTGGATATGTTTTCTCAATGGAATAGAAATTTCACAGTCTGAATCATTATATAAAAAACTTTATAGCGAAAATGGTGAGATGACCTGTAAATAACATACCTTAGAAAGCACCATCAAAAGAATTTATCCTTCCTTACATTTCAACCTTATTTTCTACACCTTCCCTGAGAATTTCGGCTTAGATGTCCTTGGTTACCTCAGACACTTATAGATATTCAATATGATCAAGTTTGATTAAAATGAGAGAGCGTTGCCTCTTATTTATACTCTCCAAGTAGCTTCCTTAAAAACATCTTCAAGGTCACTTGGCCCCACTTTCTTTATTCTAGGGTTAACCCACTTCTAATTTCTTCATTAAATTTACTATTGAAATAATTGATTTTGTATTCACTTTGAATTATAATACACTCATTACTTCACTTTATTATTTACCTTTTAAAATCCCTTAAACCACATTGACTACTTTGACCTTTTGGGGCTTCCAGATGACATATGAGGGTCCTCCAACTTTGTAGGGCCATAACTCTCAAACCGTAAGGAGTTATGTGAGGTTCCGCATACCACAAGAAATGGAATGACATGTACTATCCATATAGAATAGTATTATCTGAAAATATATCATAACTCATACTATTATCCATCAAACAAACTTGGGTCCATTACCTAAACTTGGGGTCTCCAACTTCTCATGGCCATAACTCTCTAACCGTGAGGAGTTATGTGACATTCCACATACCGCCGGAAATGGAATGACAAGAACTATCCATATAGGATCTCATTATTCCACAATTAAGCATGGGTTCTCTTACTCTGCAAAGCGTCTTCCTGTGAGGGATTTCACCATAAGGGGACCACTTTGGAGTTCATCCATATTTACTTCTTATCTACCATGACAAGACAATAATGATTCATATTTACATCAAACAATCTTGGGTCCATTACCCAAACCTTTGTTCTGTGGGGATTTCTTCAATGGTTGACATCAATGACAACCAACCTTAATCAACAATCTTCCCCTTTGGCATTGATGGGAACACTCTGATGCAATACTGAAATCATATCACTCATGCTCCCTCTGGAACCATGCCTTTGTCCTTTGTATCTGATAAATTTTCCTCTTTCCTCTGCATCTGATAAATATTCTCCCCCTGAAACCATGCCTCTGTCCTCTACATCTGATAAATCTCTCCCCCTTTTTCATCAATGGAAAAGGTATCTTTCCATCCGGGGTTGCTCCTGTTATCACTCCATGAAACTCTTTGAGGTTGTAGATCAAAGATGCTTGGTAACTTAAAGTAAACTTGTTTTTTTTGTGTTTATGTCTATGTGGATCAATGGGATAAATCAATTATAGTATGGCACTTAGACAGTAAAATGACAATAAAATAAACCAGTGCTCTCAAGGATTGATGATCAGATGATAGCTTTAAATGGGTAAGAAAACAATGTTCATAAACTGAATACAAAGTGTAGGGTTTAATAAACAATGATAAGCAACTTAATATCAAGTTATGAGCTAACCAATGAGATAACCATCATTCTGTAGCTAAAACAACTTAATAGAAAGTACAGAAGGAAAATGAAGAATCTGACATAAATAGAGAGAGAAGACTGTGATTTGTATTATCATAGTAAAAGTATGTTTACAACATAATATAGTCTTCTATCCAGAATCGTACCCCCTTTTTCCCCATTACATATATGAGCTTAAATAAGCTTTACAAATTATTTTCAAGATCCTCCAAAGATGGATATGATAACCTCTTTTCTTATCTCAAATTCGAAATTGTGAGGTGGCTGGAAAAGACAGAAATTTCTAGAAAACTCTTGCTCCAAGATTCACCTATATCCTCCAAATAAAAAAAATATATTGGAAAACTGAGAGAGGTTATTGAATATTCACCTGTGCTTATGAAAAAACTCCTTTAGTTTCTAAAAATAGTATTCCAACTCATCAGAATATGTCCTTGAAGACAGTGACTAAAAAAGGAAAAACAAAGTATTTAATTTCTGGAAATATGGTGCTCAAATATTGACCTATATTTTACAAATCACAATAGATCTTGGAAAATTGAGAGAGGTTATTGAAGAGTCTCCCGTTCTTATGAAAAAAATCCTTCATTTTATAAAAATACTCTTCTATATGATCAGAATATGTCTCCCAAGAAGGTGACTAAAACAGGAAAATCCAGATTTCCAAATCTAGTCATATTAATACATTTTAGGATTTGATCTCTTGAATATTTCTATGGATCAAATGAAGTGTCAACTTCACTCATGGATGAGATTTGATAATATATATGATTATTCATCATCATATGCTCCTTAATAAACTCAACCAAGTCGAATTTGACCTTTTGACCAAAAACATACATTTTGGAAAAAAAATTGAAAATGATGTCTCATCTTGTGGGGAACTTTTGACTGCCTTCCTGAGCTCTAAATGAAGATATGAAAGTACCATTGGAAAGCTAAGGATGTCTAGTTGTCAATCAACTATTTGAGCGTGTAAAACAGACTCTCCACAACTCAGAAATTGATTTTTCCCAAGGCATTTTATCCGCTGAAAAGCATGCACTTTCACCAGCTCACTACACTGTGAAAACAGTCATTTAGGTGGTGAAAATGGAGACTTTCACTGGGTTACTACACTGTGAAAAAGTCATTTAGCTGGTGAAAGATAAAATTTTCTTTCTGGTATATTTTGAAATGGCACATCATTTTTTCATTGGATAATAAGATTTAAAGTCAATCTTATATACTTTAAAACTTAAAGATTTATAAATAAATCTTTACCTTATTATCATCTTATGATATGATATCAAAACAAATTTCAGAATGAATTATTTTATCACTAACATCTGTCTCCAACTGGGATTGTGACCTCCCTGCGAGGTTTCCAAGAACCTGGCAGACTTTGTGCCTTTAATATTGGGCAAGGAGTCATTTAGCCTTTACAATTTATCATCTGAAAACCTGTAGCAAACCTGTAACCTGCTTATTTATTCATTAAATCAATCAAATGAAAATAATCAAGTTTCTCATTTCCCTCAGAGATCTCAATGTTAAATACAGACTGCTTAATCTCTGTCTGAGAAGAAAGCATGATGAGCTGTTGATCTGGGCTTTTCAACTCATCACCTTCCTCTCCATATCTATTGCAATCTTCTTGTGTCTGAAAATCAGAAAATTGAGGGTTGCACTTTCACTGTCTCACTTGTTTTTGAAAATGTCATTTAGCCGTTGAAACCTTGAACTTTCACCGGCTAACTTTAGGTAATCCTCTGCTAAACTGAAAATTGTATGTAGTTTGTTGTAGCCTGCCTACTTATTTCAGAAATCAACAACTGAACGTGATCTAGCTGCTCATATGAGGAGCTTATTCTCACACCTACTCCTACTTCTAATCAGTAGGGGCAAACTGATCAAGTAAAACTAAATCTCCAATGCAGCTAAGAAAGAAATTGATTTACTGGTAACCTTCTTGATCTGAATCCAAAAAAGAAAGGAAACCATAGCATGCGGAAATATAGTTTGGAAAGATGGTAGAACCAACCATCATCTGACAAAAATATCTTGACTTTTATGCTGCTCATAAACTCCAAGTAGTCAGCAATAGGGTCAATAAAGCCCCAAAGAAATACCTCCCTTTGTTGCTGTTCCAACTGAAAGCTGAAATTATGTTGGTTGTTTCCTTCACTGATCTCTTGATCATGATGAGAAATATTTTCTGTTGTAACAAAGTCTTCATAAATCTCAAAATTTTCTTCCTTATCACTGTATTGGTCAAATATAGGAAAATCATTATCAAATCCTAATGGCAGAGATGAATATTTATGCATAGAGTTAACAACAATAGGATTTTGAAAAAGATTTTTAAAAATATCACTTTGTTCTTCACCATAATTTGAAACAACATGTTTATAAGGAGAAAAATGGTACTCTCGTTGTTTCAACTGAGAACTGAAATGTTGTTGGCGCTGCTAGAGCTACTGTCTGCTCTCACTAATCTCAATGTTGAATGTAGGTAACTCAACCTTTGTTGTAGATCTAGAACTGTCACACACTAACTTAAAAATCTGATCATCATCTTTGTCCCCATATCTATTGTGATTTCCCTTGATCTATAAATCTAAAATTTGATGGTTGCCTACATTGGTTGTAAGTTCTATTTGACTAATAGGCAGTTGATCTGTATGGTTTGTAATTAGAATAATTAACTTTTCAGATGCACAATAATGAGAAAATGATGAAGAAAAAAAACTTTCATCTTTTTCATATAACATAAATTCTTCACAACAATGTTCAAGAAGAAATTCCTAAGAGAAAAACCTTTTGCATCGATGATGAAATGCTGAATGAAATTTTTTTAAACAAGATATACTAGAAAAAGGTAAAGATCTATACCATTTGCAAGCATCACCTTCCAACGAATACATAAACATCTTCATAAGCACTTCTTCATCATGAATATTTAACTGAACAATGCATTGATGAAATCTGATGAGATGATCTGAAGGATTGTCTTCTTTCTTTTATGCAAATCTTGGAAGATGATCTCCCCAAATATCTATAGAAGGAACTGGATGTGGGAAACCAGGAACTGTTGAGAAGTCAAGAGGTGCAAACCTCCGAGCCAAAATAGCTACAAACACCTTTGGCATTTTAATATTGTGGAGTCGCCACTGAATCTGTCCTTCATGGAGTCGCCAGATAGATAATTACAACCAAGAAAATGTCCAGACTTTGTCTATCATCAAAGATGGATCTATGTTGTCTCCCAGGGAAGTTATCTTCAACTTCAATCTTTTGTTCCCCGACAACGGCACCAATTTGTTATCACTCCAAGAAACTCTTTGATATTGTAGGTCAAAGATGCTTGATAACTTAAAGTAAACTTGTTTTTTTTGTATTTATGTCTATGTGGATCAATGGGATAACTCAATTACAATATGGCACTCAGAAAGTAAAATGACAATCAAATAAACCAGTGCTCTCAAGGATTGATGATCAAATGATAGCTTTAAATGGGTGAGAAAACAATGTTCATAAACCAAATACAAAGTGTAGGGTTTAATAAACAATGATAAACAACTTAATATCAAGTTATGATATAACCAATGAGATAACCATCATTCTATAGCTAGAACAACTTAATAAAAAGTACAGAAGGAAAATGAAGAATCTAACATCAATAGAGAGAGAAGACTGTGATTTGTATTATCATAGTAAAAGTTTGCTTACAACATAATATAGTCTTTTATCCAGAATCGAACCCCCTTTTTTCCTCTTACATCTATGAGCTTAAATAATCTTTACAAATTATTTTCAAGATCCTCCAAAGATGGATCTGATAACCTCTTTTCTTATCTCAAATTCGAAATTTTGAGGTGGCTGGAAAACTAAGAGAGGTTATTGAATATCTGTCCGTTCTTATGAAAAAAATAATTTAGTTTCTAAAAATAATCTTTTAGATGATCATAATATGTCTCCCAAGAAGATGACTAAAACAGGAAAATCCAGATTTCTAAATCTAGTCATATTCCTACATTTTAGGATTTGATCTCTTGAATATTTGTATTGATCAATTGAAGTGCCACCTGCACTCATGAATGATATTTGATAATATATATGATTAGTCATCATCATATTCTCCTTAATAAACTTAACCAATTCGAATTTGACCTTTTGACCAAAATCATACATTTTGGAAAATGTTTTGAAAATGATGCCTCATCTTGTGGGGAACTTTTTACTGTCTTCCCGAGCTCTAAATGAAGATCCGAAAGTACCATTGGGAAGATAAGGATGTCTAGTTGTCAATCAACTATTTGAGTGTGTAAAACGGACTCTCAACAACTCGGAAAATTGATTTTTCCCAAGGCATTTTATCAGCTGAAAAACCTGCACTTTCACCAACTCACTACACAGTGAAAACAGTCATTTAGTTGGTGAAAAGGGAGACTTTCACTGGCTTACTACACTGTGAAAAATTCATTTAGCTGGTGAAATCTAAAATTTTCTTTTTGGTATATTTTGAGGAATTCATTTTGGAGTAGCAATAACTCCAAGTCTTTGGTGAAGATATTCAAAGGCTTCCCGTGGAAGTGGTTTTGTAAAGATGTCTGCCACTTGTTCTTTGGTGCCCACATACTCAACTCTGATGTTCTTTTCTACAACATGTTCCCGTAGAAAGTGATACTTGATTTGAATGTGCTTCGTCTTGGAGTGCATCACCGTGTTTTTTGAGATACTGATGGCACTTGTATTATCACAATATATTGGAATGGGATCATCACACTCAACCTGTATATCTGTCAAAGTTTGTTTCATCCAAAGAACCTGTGTACAACATGATGTTGTTGCAATATACTCTGCCTCAACTGTAGATATAGATACTGATGATTGTTTCTTGCTTAGTCATGATACCAAACACTCACCTAAGTAGAACCCTACTCCACTGGTGCTTCATCGGTCATCAATACAACCTTCCCAATCTGCATCTATGTAAGCAATAAATGATAGATCTTTTCCTTTTGGATACCATAATCCAAACTCTTATGTTCCTTTGATATATCTGAAAATCCTCTTTACTGTTAATACATGTGATTCCTTTGGTGTTGCTTGAAATCATGCCACCTGTCCAACTGCTTGCATTACATCTGGTCTAGATGTTGTCACAT
>SNQJ01S0269385.1:0-11779 GCA_010110895.2 Picea sitchensis
AGAATATAACACATACCCAACATTGAAGACCACTTACCTATTTGTGTTCTTCTTGAATTACCATCCCATTACACCTTGGAGATACACTCAGTACCCTTGAAAAGTACTCAACATTCTCTACATGCATAATCAATTCCCTTTCATTGTTGTCATCATCTCTTGAGTGTTGCAATAAACTCCAATTAGATTGGCATCCAACTCATGGGACCTCTTCAATTATCTCATGATGCTTAAGGAATTTGATCAGTACTAGAATCCTTCTTCCATTTATGGAGTACTCTTCCTCGAAGTCTAAATGCATCCTTCTCAAGAATTTCTTCCTATAATTCCTTCTTTATGCACCTGCTAGCACTGTTTATCATACATGTGCCTTCATTTATTCTTACCTGAAGTTCTGACATTTATACAATGCCTCCATTAGGAATTTATGATAACAATAGTTGAGGTACTACTCCAAATATGCAAAATTGATTCTTGTAGATGTTTCACCTTACCTTCATATATGCATTATGGCCCTCTTTATCACACCACTATCTTCTTGGATTCCCAAACCCTTAGGGTTGCACCCAGATTCATCTCTTAACATTGCTCATTCATGGCCTCTAATCATTTTCTGAATAATCCTTGGCATGGAACTTTTTCTTCAAGTGTCTCTGCTCATCCTTAATACCAAGTTCAACCTATTTCACCTGCTATATAAACCATCCTTCCATCTTTCATGTGTACCCATTGTTCATGCATTATCATAAATTGTGGACTCGCTTTCTTACCTAGCATCCACATTTGATATGCACATTTTCCATCTGGAAATTTATTTATTTATTTGTTCAAATAAAAATTCATTAGAGATCTTCCAAACTACTCATTGCACTAAGAAGTCTGATCCTTGCAGCTTCTTAAAGAAACCAATGCACATTTTTCTTTTTCTTTTGAAGAATTGTCCTTGCCTTTTCCCTCATACCTACAACTTTCTCTTGCATCTTCCACATATATATAGACATCCTTATAAATATTATATGTTCCATAAGTAACCTTAAGCTTCTGATAAATTTCCATACAACCACATTTGTTATCCAAAAACTATAATTTAGAATTCTGGATACATATGCACACTTTTTCCCTTATGGTCAACGATCATCTTCCTTTTGATTCCTTGTGATTTTATCTACTCAATTCGTAATTATGGGTGGATATGTGGATTCTTCTATCCAATATATTTGTAATGATTAATTACTTTCCAAAATATGAGGTTTGATCAGAAAGTTATAGGAAATTGAATATTGTTAATTCACCCCATTTTTACACTTTTCATTATCGTGCAATTAATCCTTGACACCAACGTTTGTCACTTGTAGTAGTAGATTTGTCAGGAACCAGATAAAATTTTGTATTGCACATATATAATAATATGAAAATGAATTCATAAAGACTCTGATATTGTGAAACTAATGTTCGAGTAAAACATTATAGCAATAGGAAACTGACACCTTTGTTCTTCTTCACCCCTTTTTCTAGACTTGTAATTTTTATCCAAACATGTTATCTCCCAAACTGCGCATTTATGGAAAAACTTCAGTACATCAATTTTTTTTGGATTGATGAGTGTAAAAAATGTCGAGTAAATAATTTTTTCTAGTTTTCCTTCTACGGACGCTTTTCCTTCGAAAATCCAAAAAATCCCCATTTAAGTGTTCTCATTCCAAATCCCTTAGAATTTATTCAAATCCTTCCTAGGTTATTTTAACGTCTGCCTTTTGGACCCCCTCAAAGAATTCCAGCTTAATATATACCTCTACCAATGATCTAGACCTAGATCATTAAAAACCACTATTTTGCAATTTCTAAAAGATCCAAGCATAAACATGTAGTGTCCCTCCATGGCTCTTTTGTAGATCTCCTCATTGCAGACAAAACACATAAGTTTCATTTAAATATGACTTCATATGCTCCAGTTATGTCCAAAATAAGAAAATGGCTCCAGTTATGGCAACCTGTTGATGTGGCACTGACGTGGCTTTGATCACTGGGCCACTGGTGTAAGTTTCAAACCTGTGAAGTAAAGCAATGCATACCAATTCTTAAGAAAAACATAAAGTAATCAATGGCTCATACACATAGTACACAAAGATTTACACTGGAAACCCTTAACCGAGAGAAATCTAGTCTTCCTTGGTGTCACACCTCTCAACTCTTAATTATATTAATTTCATCATTCACAATACAATATATGCAATATTTTAGGTATCCTACAACTGCGAAAACCCTAATCCCTTAATCCCGGATTAAACTAGAAAACCTCTAAAAATAGAGAAAAACATAGTCATCAAATCTGATGCACCCCCCACACACATGTAAATAATATAACAGCTACCCAACATTCTTCCATTTGTTGTTTTCTTTGCATACAAGGGGTCACAAGATTACATAGTCAACAATCGAGGGAAACAACTTGTTTCTCTACACTGGGAGAACTTCTCGGAGCTCACCAAATTTGTTAATGAATCTGCAACATTATTCAAAGTCTCAACTTTCTCCAAAAACACCTTCTTGTATTCAACCATGTCCCTCACGAAGTGAAACTGAACATCAATATGCTTTGTGTTTGAGTGATAATTTGGGTTCTTTTCCAGGAATATTTCACTCTTACTATCACAATCTAACCTTATTGCTTCTTGTACCAAACCAATACTTGAACACAATATATATAACCATATTGATTCCTTTCTTTCATGAGTGCCTTCCATGTATTCAACTTCTGTAGTTGAGAGTGCCACTACAACCTGTTTGTTTCTCATCCAATTGATTTCTCCTCCAAATAGGTTAAACACATACTCACGTATAGATATTATACGATCTAGATCTCCAGCCCAGTCTACATCAACAAAACCATGTACGTCCAATATTGGTCTTCCTTGGTAGCACAATCCATAACTATAAGTGCCATAGAAATACCTGAAAACCCTTTTCACTGTTGTCCAATGCTCCTTCCTTGGTTTTGACATATACCTACTCAAAACTCCCACTAAATGTGCAATGTCTTGCTTAGTAAAGACCATTGCATACATCAAACTTCCCACTTCACTAGCATATGGAACATGGGACATGTCCTCCTCATTTTCCTATTTCTTGGGACACTGATATACAAATAATTTTACACCTACAGGAATAGGAACCTTGACAGGTTTACTTTCTCACATATTAAACCTTTGCAATATTGTCTCAACATATTTTCTCTAATTCAACTAGAGTTTCTTGTCTACACAAACTCTTTTAATCTCCCTTCCAAGAATGAAGTTATCAACACTGAGATCCTTCATGTCAAATTTGGAGGATAACTGCGATTTCACCTCCTTGATAACATCGATGTTATTTCATACCAACAACATGTCATCGACATAAAACACTACATAAATGAAGTGATTACCAACATGCTTGGAATATACACAATGATCTACCCTACTTCTTACAAATCCCAGTCCAAGGATGTGTGTGTCAAACTTTTGGTACCACATCCTAGGTGATTGCTTCATACTATATAGTGACTTATTTAGCTTACAAAAAAGATCTTTATTTCCCTTCACTGCAAATCCTTCTAGTTGCTTCATGTAGATTTATTCTTCTAGATCCCCATGTAGGAATGTTGTCTTCACATCCATCCATTCTACTTCAAAATAAAAAGCAGTGGCAACAGATAAAAGAAATGTAATAGAAGTTGATTTGGAAATAGGAGAAAAACTTTCTCCAAAGTCAGTTCCCTTTACCTAGGAATAACCTTTTGCTACTAACCAAGATTTGTATTTCTCCACTTTTCCTTCTGCATTCAACTTCTTCTTAAACACCCATTTACTTCCAATGGCCTTTCTTCCACCTAGAAACTTAACTAGATTTCATGCCTCATTCTTATCCAAGGAATCCATCATTTCAACCATGGCCTTCTTCCAGAGTTTATTATCCTCTGAATACACTACTTCCCTGATAGTTCTAAGATCATCATCAATAATGTATAAATAAAAATTAGCACAGAAATCAGGTGGGCTATACCTTTCTGGTTTCCTTCTTTCCCTCATTGATCTCCTAGTACTAGAGTATGATGTTCTTCTTCTTCCAATTCATTGTCTTCTGTTTATTCTGATTTTGCATCATCTAACCCAAACTCTATTTTCTGAGGTTCTTCTTACCTTGGTAGGAATTCATGTTTGGGAACATCTTTAACCTCTCTAAAAACAACATCCTAATTGTAAAGATTCTTCTTAGTTTCTTGGTTCCAAATCTTATAGCCTTTCATACCATATTTATAACCAATAAAGTTACACTTTTCGGCTTTATTATCCAACTTAATCCTATTTTACCTTGGAACATGTACATAAGCATCACAACAAAACACTTTGAGATGTTCAAGAGAGGGTTACTTACCAGTCCATACTTCATGAAGATTTTTGTCTACCAATGTTGATGAAGGTGATCCATTTACTAGGGTAACATGTTATTCCCACTGCCTCTGCCTAGAATTCCTGTCATAACCTAACACCACTGAGAATTCTCCTTGTTTTTTCCATCAACTTCCTATTCATCCTTTCCGCGACCCCATTTTGTTGAGGTGTGTATGGAGTAGTCTTGTACCTTTCTATACCACACTTATTACATAACTCTTTGAATTAATTCCCATAGAATTATCCACCATTATCTGTCCTCAACACCTTTATTTTTTTCTCTGTCTAATTTTGTACCATAACCTTAAACTCTTTAAATTTATCAAATACCTAAAATTTCTTCCTAAGAAAATAAATCCATATGTTACTTGATAAATCATCTATGAATGAAACATAATACACATGTTTACCTAGTGATGGAATAGGCATAGGTCGAAACACATCACTATGTATCAAATCTAAGATCCCCTTTGCTCTTGTAGCACCAGATGAGAATCTTACTTGATTTTGTTCACAGAAATGAAAATCCAGGGTGCAATTAGACATACCTTATGTTAGCACTATGATTTTCATAGCTAAGGTTAGAGGTTTGTCAGGAGTTTGCAAAGTCATGCCTGCTAGCACCAATATTGTTTCTATGCCTGGAATCATCTAACATCTCCAAGGGTCAGTTTCAAAAGGAATATTTATCATTTATTATTTCCATTTCCATTTGCAATTGCATGCTGCAAAATTCACTATGCACTGCAAAACTCACTCCACGTTGCAAAACTCACTTCTACAAAATCACTTGGTACACAGAAAAATCATATTTTCATCATAACATTTAAATGCCGATCAGGGTTCTTTTGAAATTTTTTGTGGAGGAATATGATATCCTTGTTGACTTGCTATCCAAATTTTAGCTTGACCCAGTTTGACATTTGAGAGAAACAATTAAAACACCAGTGCATTGTGAAATATCTTACAAACACTCTGTTCTAGGACTATTGAAACTTTCATCTTTTGCATCCTTTCAAATTCAACCTTAAAACAGTGATATATCAAGATAATGTAGTTTTGCAACATGTATTTAATCTTAACATAATTTTTTAAGTGTTGAAGATTGGAAAAAATAAAAAAGGATGCTACAGGAAAGTTCGCAGTGTCGACATTGCGAACTAGTAATTTTGATGAGTTGACTCCCAAGACGATTTCTGGGTGAACCAAGATGAATTTTCAAAATTCAAAGGAAATTATTTTCAAGAATGGACCCTTGGGGAAGAAGAATTGTTTATTTCTTGGAAGTTAATGAAAAAGTTTCCTTTTTCTGAAATTTGAGATTCATCATGGTGTTTATGTTCAATGTGTGTTTCTTGTATATCATTTCCATGATTATGTTTTTCTGCTAGCATTGTCTGAGAGTAAGTGGTAGGAATTCATCCATGTTTGATGCTACTTTCACACTGATTATGCTTGTTATGTGTAAATGTTTACCTTTACAAAATTCATCTTCATTTGATGCTCTATTTAGTAATTAATCTTTGTGTCCTTTCTTCTAAAGCTGCACTAGAGATTCATCCACTGATTGATTCCTGTAGTTTAGTGGGATTTCTTCTCCTTTCCATCTCCCATTTCATATCAATTATTTGTTGAGCATAGCACCTATTTTGAATAAAATATGTAGTAATAAAACAACCAACTGTTGATTGTAAAAACATTGAAATTCGATCCTTGGCTCCATTGCCCAATGGTACATTTTCCTTGTTTGTCCTACCAACCCTTTTAAAACAAAAACAAACCTGTACTATTGTAGAATCTGAACTATGTGCATTTATTGATGAAACCCTTGAGTTATTACTAGTCATTAGACATATGAGAGATCCCTCTTTGGTTGTATAGGTCATAATACAATCTAAAGTTGGTTGAAATAGTTACCTATGGGTTTTCTTTGATACATCCCAAAGAAATTTCCGAGAGTTAACATTTTGGCATTGTTGTCAAGGAACAAAAGTTGCATTTTCCCTAGGAGAAACGACAAGGTTTAGACCTAATTTCTGATGGTGGACAGAGGTTAGACACAAGAAGGTTGTAAATTTCCACCTGGTGACTCCAATCAAGCTTCAAATGTGATTCATAGACTCCACTAGAGAACGAGATCCATTGACAGACGTATGAAAGGACATCATGGGAGAAAATAAGTACCTAAAGTTGAGTTTTTTCCAAGACATGAGATTTTTTGTTATTAATTACCTTTTGTCCTTTCATGAACATGCTAAACACAATTTTCTTTACTAGCTTCATTCAAATAATGAACATGAGAATCTTGCACTTGTACATCCTCCTCTTAAAGTTGTACATATATCTCCTCATTGTATCATTGATTTTGATCAAAATCTTTCATATGATCCATGTGATGACCATAGCCAAGTTGATGAGCCTCATGAAATCAAGGCTGATATTTCACCTCTTGTACTTGATCCAACACCCTCCAAGATTCAACAGAGATACATACCTTTAAAATTGCCTCACATCCTTCATAATTTTCCTCCAAAGCACTATAAGTACCTACCTATGTTTGATGGAGAACCTAATACCATCACAACTGAAAAACACATCCAATATTTTGAACATTTTATAGAGTTGTTTGAGATTGATCATGACGATGTTTGTATGATATCCTTCTCTCAATACTTGAAAGGGGATACCAAATACTGGTTTACACACTTGCCACCAGAGACAATTAGCTCATGGGAGGAATTGAAGAATGTCTTTTTGAAATTTTGGGGCAAGAGGAAATATTTGGATCTACATATTACATAGTTCTATGCCATGAAAAGGAAGAGTAGTGAAACTATTTCTACATCCAGTATGAGGTTTTTCAGTATTTATTAAAAGTTTCCCAAATAAATTCAACCTACTGAAGTTGCTGCTATGCTCCATTATGCAACAACCTTTCATCTAGATTTGTCTTTCCTTCTGATGGAAAGAATATCTAAGTCCTTACAATGAATGTTTGATGATTCTCAGGAGATTCAAAACAATACTCAAGCATGTAAATAGATTCGAAATGGGGAGTTGGATGCTAAATAACATGACAGTGAATATGAAAAAAAACTATTGATTTGAATATTGAGAATAGGGTTAATAATATCATATGTTCTCTATGCTCAATATTCAAATCAACTGTCAGTAGTTTGCAAAGTCATGCCTATGATTTTCATAGATAAGGTTATAGGTTTGTCAGTAGTTTGCAAAGTCATGCCTATTAGCACTAATATTGTTTTTGTGCCTGGCATCATCTAACATCTCCAAGGGTCTACTTCAAAAGGAAGATTCATCATTTATTATTTCCATTTCGATTTGCAACTGTGCACTGCAAAATTCACTACGCGCTCCAAAACTCATTGCGCGTTGCAAAACTCACTGGGTGTTGCAAAATCATCTCATACACAGAAAAATCGTATTTTCAACATAACTTTTAAATGTCGATCTCGGTTCTTATGAACTTTTTGTGTGGAGGAAGATGATTGCATTGTTGAATTTCTGACCAAATTTCATCCTGAACCAGTTTGGCATTTGAGAGAAACAATTAAAACACCAGTGCATTGTGAAATATGCTGCAAACACTATGTTCTAGGACTGCTGAAACTTTTATCTTTTGCATCCTTTTAAATTCAACCTTAATACAATGATATATCAAGATAATGGATTTTTTCAACATGTATTGACTCCTAACATAATTTTTGAAGTGTTGAATCTTGGACAAAATAAAACAGGCTGCTATAGGAAAGTTCGCAGCGCCAATGTCGTGAACTAGTAATTTTGACCAGTTGACTCCTAGGACGATTTTCGAGTGAACCAGGATGAATTTTCAAAACTCAAAGGAGGTTATTTTCAAGCAAAGACCCTTGTGGAATAAGATTTGTTTATTTCTTGGAAGTTAATGCAAAATTTTCCTCTTTTTGAAATTTGAGATTCATCACGATGTTTATGTTCAGTATGTGTTTCTTGTATATCGTTTCCATGATTATGTTTTTCTTCTAGCATTGTCTGAGAATAAGTGGCAGGAATTCATCCATGCTTAATGCTCCTTTCACACTGATGATTCTTGTTATGTATAAATGGTTACCTTTAAAAAATTCATCTTGATTTAATGCTATGTTTAGTAATTAATCTTTGTGTCCTTTTCTTCTAAAGTTGCACTAGAGATTCATCCACTGATTGATGCTTGTAGTGTAGTGGGATTTCTTCTCCTTTACATCTCTCATTTCATATCATTTATTTCTTGAGCATAGCACCTATTTTGCCTCAAATATGTAGGAAGAAACCAATGAGTTGTTCACTGTAAAAACATTGAAATTCAGGCCTTGACTCCATTGCCCAATGGTACCTTTTCCTTGTTTTTCCTACCAGCCCTTTTAAAACAAAACAAAACCTGTACTTTTTCAGAATCTGACCTCTGTGCCTTTATTGATGAAACCCTTGAGTTATTTCTAGTCATTAGACATTTGAGAGAGCCCTCTCTAGTTGTATAGGTCAGAATACAATCTAAAGATGGTTGAAACAATTACCTCGGGGTTTTCTTTGATACATCCCAAATAAATTTCTAATATTTAACACCTTCAGCCATACCTTTACAACGTAGTGTTCGAAGGCCCTTTTCCCCAATATGTCCTAGTCTTTAATGCCATAACATGGTATTATTTCCAGGGATAGTATGGATCTTTTTTTGTTTATTTCTCTGCTCAAGGACAATAGAAATGTCACACCCACAAGTAGAAGTGCTTCCCAAAAACTTGTACAAAGTTCCACATCAAACTCCCTTCATAAACACCATTGCTTCTCTAATCGTCTTGCAAGTGACCTTTCCCAATAAAGTATCCACACATGTATCATCCAACTTACTTACAAATATCAGGCTCTTGGCTAGATATGGAATGTGCAACACTCCAGGAATATTTGTAATCCTTCCATATCTCAACAACAAATTAACTCTTCGACATCCCATGATTTTGGTTGTCGAGTCATCTCCTAGGAAGTCATCACCACCATCATACTTTTCATATTCATTGAACCACTCTATGTGAGGAGTCATATGAAATGATGTACCTGATTATATTAACCATACATCACGATATGCATGTGTAACTATAGATGTTAGGTAAAAATACCTCCTTTTGTGGAGTTTTTCACCTCTGCAAAAGAGGCATTATCAAATTCCTTTGATTTATCAACTTTCTTAGACCTGCAATCTTTCTTATAATTACCAACTTTACAACATTTCCAACATTTCCTCAAATATTTTCATGGGGATATATATCTACCTTTAGATTTAGATCCCCCCCCCCCCGAAGACTTATTTGTATCCCTATATTTGGGACAAACTCTTACAAATAAAGGATCTGTGCTATGACTTTCCATGCTTTTCTTCCTCATCTCTTCTGATAACAAGGATGTAACTACATCCTCATGCTTCAATGAATATTGATTGGTACTACCAATTTCTACAACCAGATTATCCTAGGAGTCTGGAAAAGAACATAACGAAGTAATACACTTATCTTCTTTTGTAAGTGTAATATTAAAATATCCAAGTTGAATTACTAGAGTATTGAAGGAATTTAGATGCTCTCTCACAAAATCTCCATCTTCCATCCTAAGATGATAGAACTTCTTTCGAAGATAAAACTTGTTTACCAAGGACTTTGAATGATAAAAATTCCACAATATTTCCTTGGTTGTATATTCTCCTGACACATTCAGTGACACCAAATCTTCCAGGAAGAGTCAAATCATACTTATTTCTCTTATATCTATCTTCTCCCAATATTCTTGTGACATACTAGTAGATTGAGTGCTAGTAGTTTGTGTACCAAATGATTATGTACCAATAGTTTGTGTACTAGTATACTGTGTACCAATAGGTCATGTCGAAATATCCACAGTGATCCATTGTTAATTATCTACAAGAAGTTCCTCCATATTGAGCTTCCATATATCAAATTTTTTACAATTGAAATTATCAATCTCGATTCTAGATATTCTCACTGTTATCTTTCAACACAAAAATCACCACTGCAAATCTCCCACTGAAACCATGTTTATCATAGACCCAAGATAAAATTGATCTATCAAGACTAGGCCAAACCCTAAAAAACAAGGGCATCCCCTTGAATCCAAAATAATATTTTGATACCACTTATAAGTTTTAAACCTATGAAGTAAAGCAGAGCATACTGATTCTTAAGAAAAAGATAAAGTAATCAATTGCTCATACACACATTACACTTATATTTACGCTGTAAATACTTAACCGGGAGAAAACCATCCTTCCTTGGTGTTGCACATTTCAAATATTCATTGTGTTAATATCACCATTCAAAATACAATATATACAATATTTTAGGTTTCCCGTAGCTACTAAAACCTTAATCCCTTAATCTGGGATTAATTTAGAAAACCACTAAAAATAGAAAAAAACACAGTCACCAAATATGATGTGCCCCCACTCACAGATGCAAAGAATATAACACCTACCCAACAATTGGACATTGATGAAACACATCCCTTTCACTTGTTTAACTTCGTTATGATCTCTTTCCAATCCATCAGACCACTGGGGCACTGGCTCCTTATGAAACATACTATCCATCTCACTACCAACTATAGTCTAATTAGGGCCACCATCCCATCAGGATACCTTCTATAAAACAAATCATGAAATGTAAGGTATCAGATCTATTATAATAGTAGAAAAACATAAATACTACAAAGAATAACAAAAAAACAACACAGTATATGAAACCATAGCACCAAAATAATATCTTTATTGATAGGAAACAATGTTCACTTTCCTCTTCGAGGGGGAAACCTCCAACAAAGAAACTCTCTATTACAATGATTCTTTAGAAAAGAGTTCCCATTCCCTCAACTCCTATTTATACTAAATATATCTACTAAAAGAACTATCTAAAGGGAGATCTTCTATAAGTGGAAGCTTCTATTAGGTATTCTTACATTTGAATTATTCATCCTTATTACTAGGCCTTATTAATATTGGTCTTTGTTGCATGGAAAATATATTATTCTACCTACATGAGGAGTTAGGGAGGTTAGGTCCCTAACATGCCCTCCCCCTTAAGAAACAACCCTTTCCTCAAGGATTGAGATGAGAAAATTATTGTAGAATGGTAGTTGGCTCACAGGTGGCATCTATTGGAGTTGTATCTTTCCATTATACTAACAATTCCTTGATGGTGTGGTAGTGGAGACGACACTCACAATGGTCCAATACTACTTGTGGCTGCAACCAGATGGAGCCTTATTCATCCAACTTGAGAAGACTGGTTTTAGTTTGGCACTTAGTT
>SNQJ01S0269388.1:0-11779 GCA_010110895.2 Picea sitchensis
ATTATCCATAATTTTTACAGAAATGAAAAAAGGAGGGTTCTTTACAAGGTGTCTAAAATTATTTACACCAATATTATTTACAATGGGATCCTCTTATTTTTCCTCTTTAAAAAGATTGGCTATTGTGGAAGCTTTTCCTTCCATAAAATTCTTGAGATGCTTTTGTTTTCCAGGGACAGTAACCATCTTCAAAAGAGTAGCATTGGCCTTGATATTAGCCAATTGGTTAAGGATGTTATACTTGGAAGAGGGAAGAGGAGAAGGAACTCCTTGACTTTCGGGAATTTTGGCAGTTTGTACATTAGTACCGTGTGAAGATGAGGCTGGAGTGGAAGAAGTACGAGGAGGATCGTATTTCCATTTAGGGGCATAAGATTTGTTCCTAGTATTTACTATCATAACATATTCCAGTTCTTCCCAATCTATAACAATGATAGTGGTTTCGGGCTCCTTTACAAAGATTTTATCTCTGGCACTCTTCTTAACTTCACAGGTACTTTCTTCATGATTTTCTTTGCAAAAGTTACACCAATTGCAAGACAGAATGGATTTAGGATGAAACGTGTTCTCATTTTTGTTCCTAAAAGGTGTTGAGGAAGAAGAAGATACCCCAGAGGTAAGTGAGGGATCATTTCCCTTTCGTTTATAGGCTATCATTTGATTGTTCATATCTTGCACAAGTTGTAGGAAGGAAGACATATATGTTTGTTTGAATGAATCTCCTTTAGGGAAACTTGTTCCTTTAAGTTTCTCTTCGTACTCTAGGAAAGTGTGGACAGTGGAGCCAAGATTGTCAATAGAATTTTCTTCGATCCTATGATGATAAGGAGAGGGAAGAGCATTATAATAATGCATGAAAGAGGCTTGATTTTGGGGGTGGATTAGTTCAGGAATTTGATTGTACAATTTGGTGAAACAAAGGTTAAAGGACTTAATAGTCTCACCATCTTTGTAAGAAATATTGTTATATTCCCTTAATTGTTCGGTCGGGCTCTTGGATTTTCCATGAGTGGAATTGAACCAATAAACCAACTCTTCCCAAGTGGAAAGGATTTTTGGAGGGAGATCAAAGAAATTAGTTGTCTCTTTTCCTTCAAGGGAGTTGACAAATAAGCGCATGCATGTATCGTTATCATTAGCCCCGATATTATGAAAAGCATTAAAAAATTCCACTAGGTGTTCATTTGTAGAAATGGTATTATTCCCTGAGAAATTAGGAATATTCTCTTTAAACATGGGTAACAGACAAGTAGCAGGTTCTAGATTCAAGGGAGAAGATACGTTCTATGGGGTGGTCGTAGCATCTTCCTCAAACTGAAAAAAGTATGTATTTATTTATAACTTTAGCAGGGTTGGTATAAGATTGGATAGGAACTTGATGACTATATAGACTACCAATTGTCGACGAAGTCGAAGGTTGGGATGATGAAGCACCTCCAACACCACTAGCACCACCCATAGATGCCATTTTTAAAGTGATGGGTAAGGGTGAAAAAGGTGAGCTGGCAGAATCAGACAAAGTCCTCCTTAGAGTGATTTCTTGGGTCAACAAAATGGCTTTCCTCCTTCCTATTTCAATGATAGGAGTAACTTTAGAGGACAATCCTCTCCTTCTTATAGAAATGTGAGGATTTGAGGACATGAAAAAGAATACCAAAGACTTAGGAAAAGGGAAGTTACTGTTGATTTCTAGGTTGACTTTTCTTGGCTTCCCAGCATTCACAGATACTTATATCTTGTTCAACTACTTCCCAAGAGCATTCAAGCTTAGCCTGGGTACTAGAAGTTTCTAGGATAGTATTGAATAAGGTCAACAAAATTCTAGTCGGGTCTCTAAGACCATGTTCAATATTAGGTTTCCTTATAGAAGGTACTGTCATGAGAAAATCGGTCAAAGAATATTTGAATAAAACATAAAGATTTAAAGATAATCGTGAATACAATCAACCAGAGAGATATGGAAGATCTCCCCACTATGGTCACCAAATAAATGTTGAGCAAAAAATATGGAGTACATCACTCAATAATTTTCAGACCTTTCCTGGCTAAGACAATATAGTTGGGAATGTCACCCGAGGTTTATAGCCTCAAGACATTCACTCAATCCACAAGTATTAATTACAAAGGATCAAGGATGATTTTATGATTTGTCTATGTTGCAATATAAAAATAAAATTTTAAAAAAGCTACATGAATGTATACAGGTTTTACAATGAAGTAAAGATGGAGACAAAAGCAAAAGGAAGAACCAAGTCATGAAAACACATATATGAGACAAAACAATAATCTGATTTTATTTCCTTCTGAGATACAAAACTGTATTTCTCTTTTACAAACCCCTGGGAGGGTATGGACCAAAGTGAAATTTAGAAGTCTATGATGGGAACCATAGAAAAATACCCTGACAATGAAATAAAACCGAAACTAATGATCTAGATCAACTTTCCACAAAATGCTTCCACTTGAGTCTGCAATATATTCTTTATCATCCATGAAATTAATCCATAAACCAACAAGAATACACAGACTATCAAAGATAAATCAAACACCTTTAAAACAAGCTATTAAATGCTATGATTCAGTTTTGAATCAGGTTACCTTCAATAAGACCATGTTGTCCACAAGATAATTAGGCTTTCAAGTAAACTTGGAAATGAATGAAAGCTGAAGTTATCTCACTAACTAGAGAGAAAACCTTAGTCTTATAGTTTTCCTTCTATTCTCCCCTTGTCTCTTCCTTTCATTGAACCTTTATTCTTTCTCAATAAGTTGAGGTAGTTCAAATACTTTCTTTAGTTAAGTCAAATTAACTTAACTAATTAGTTTGAGAATAAATAATTAATAATAATATATAAATAAGGGTCTAATTAATAATAACTAAATAGGTGGGACCCCTTGTGACTCCCATCATTCTCTTTTCCAATAATCAAATATAAAATACAAAATTTAACATTTGGATCATATAAACACCCTTGTATCTCCCATGGATATCATTTAAATTGAATATTTAAATATCAACCAAATTTAAGATCATATCCCAAAAAATAATATGTCCATCTTATCCACGAAAATATTAAAAATAAAGCTTGTTGTTCAAAATATGTTGAAAATCATTAAAAGTTGTATTCATTACTGAATATCATAAAAAATTATTTAAAATCCATATTTTCCACTTTGTGACGCATATTTCCTCTTCTCACTATTGTCTCCTCTTGACTTTTTATGGGGTAGCCCTTGGTTGGTTAGACCCTTGGGGATGTATTTCGATGATCACATGGGAGCAATCATCTTTTAGGTGGAGACATGAAGACACATATTTAGAAGACTTTGTGGATGGACTGAAGGGGGAGGCCGATGCTTTTCCTTTGTCTTGCACAGGTTGTGGGATATCAGTTTTTAATCTTTTCCTGGCGTGCAAGGATTGTATTGGCGAAACAACATGGGAAATTTGAGCATTGGGATTAAAAGGTGGTGGTAAAGGCCATGTGGGGGAACAGGAAGGGCGGGAAAATTATGTGGAGGTTGAAATGGGGGTCTGTCAGGTCGGGGATGCAATATACCATGGCCAACCAAACTAAAAAACCTAGCTTTAAACAGTTGATTCAACGCTTGCAGATCAACATCAAAGTGAATAGAAAATCGAGGCCTTTTATAACCTCCCTGCCAGTTACCTCTGCCTCTATTATTTCGTCCATTACTGCCCTTGCTGAAAAAACTCTTCTTGTAGAAATATTTAACCATTCATGAAAAGTTCTTAATAACTCATACATGAAAGTCTACTTAAATAAATCAAGTGTTGGATCTATTATTTACTACATGACACATGCAATCCATCCACAAATTATTCCATTTATTAATTGCCACACGAACAAGGAATTGATAGGGTCATTAGGAGTATGGAGGGATTGTATTTAGCGTAAAGTGATATCATGGAGGGGGAAATATTTACGAATATTGTTCAAGCAATCAACAAAAAAAATCAACTGTGTATCTAAACATATCTTAGAATACCAATCATCAATTAATGCCACTTGATTTCTTCCATTGCCATACAAACCTTTCCTTAAAAATGAGTAACAACAAAACAAGGAGTGAAAAATGCAATTGGGATAATGAGGGGAGTGTATGTTGCATAAAATGGTATAATGGAAAGGAATCCCATGGATATTGTTCTATTAATATATCAAACAATTCCATATTCGCCATTAGTTAACAATCACCACCTATTACTGTTTCAAAACTAAACAACACCCTGTTTCCCCAAAAAAACATTCCAAAATTGGTGTTTCTTTTCAAGGTTGCTCATTTGCCTTAGAAATTTCTTTGCACATCAACCAATTTATATTTTATTTCCCAAGAATTATTTCACAATAATAATACTGCGTGTATATAATAGAGCCTAAGAGTGAACAACATCGTAGTAATCACATCCAACACAACAAATAGTCGAGGAAAAGATAGAATGTGATCCATGATATAATCACCAGTATATTTTAAATAGCCACAGGGTTCCACGAAGTGGCCCCAAAAGAGATCCCTTAGTATAGAATAATTCAAAATTGAAACTTCAAATAACAATGCTCCTAAAATTCCTTTCATTCTGGTTCACAAAACTTCATTCAATGCATATGTAATTCATCCACAGAGGTATTCCTTTCATACAAAATCACACACATAGTAGGTCGTATCCCTTAAATAATTATTTTTCAATGTTGTCATCACCCCAATATCTCCAAAGGACAGACCGTATTACCAAACAAATGAGTGGGCTTAACATTATTTCCATCTTTGCACAACAAATAATAAATTAAACCCATGACCAAAAATGAGCACAAACAGTTCCTTTATTAAATATTGGGTTGGCCACCTCCACAATAATTTCCAATACACAAGATTCAATGCATAACAGTGAAGAGTAATACAGTGAGGGGGACAAGATGACCAAAATGAGGGTTTAGCCAAAAGGAGCAAGAGAATATTAATACTTCTAAAAAAATTCACATTTGTATTCACAGAGATGTTACAAGGATGTGGGCACAATGGGCACAAGGACTAATAACTTAAATGACAAGCAGAGTATCCATATAAGCCACGGGTAAGGAGAAATGATACGCTTAAGGAATAGACCCAAAACAAGAAACTAAAGGCAAGGCAGACCCACAAGTTTCCTCAACTGTATTCTTCCCCACTACTAAAGCATGAATATCATATATAGTAAGAGACATCCACACAACGTTTCATTTCACATGGTTCAAATACAACGCCACAGAGACCAACACTTAACCACTAATCCATACACAGACAAAATTTCCATATATCATATCTTTGGAAATGCACAGACAGCAAGCAAACTCAAGAGACAACTGTTGACTTAATTAAAGAGCAGAGTGAAATATTCATGGATGGAGCAAAAAGAAACCCATACTTGTGTAAAAATTGCTAAGGAGAAACAACCAAACATGTATACCTCTTCCACGGCTGAACAATGTGAAGCAACAACAACCAACAAGAGCAAATGAAAAATGAATAGGGCGACGGGCTCGAGGAGGGTTAGAGTGACGTGCATTTAATGCACGTCGTATCTACATTCATCCATAGTCAGTACGAGAAATCTAACATACAACACATCTACCACTAACTCCAAATCAATTTAATGCAAGTCGAATACACCACCATTTCCCTAAGTCTCCAACTTAACAAATGCACCAACATTTGTTTAAAACTCCAATGTGGCATATATCAAATACTTGCTAGGGATACCATGTTTAACCTTACTTTCAATTCAAACAATGTGTGTAATCCTTGTAGCATGAAATCACCATATCACACATATACTTAAACATGGAGTTTAGGTCATGTTCTCAAACTAAATGTAACATAATAATACTTGTGAGTGTTATATAAAAACAACACCATTCCCTTTTAAATAATATCACCCATAAAATCATTTGATCAATTATTTTAGTAGAGACTTTAATGCAAATAAACTGTAGAGCTCATCTCATCCAACTCATAAGAACATAAAGCATAAGTGTTGTCTCTTCTTCATAGTCACACGAGGGGTCCCACCTATTAGTATATTATTAAATATAATTAAATCATGAGGCGTTGCAATCATTTGCAAGTAGGTGCCCTATGTTGTGCTTTTGGACGTCATCACACACGTGTGAGCATAACTGTACGAACAGTTCATATAGTTCGTATAGTCACACATGTGCATGAGTAGATACAGGCCGCACGTATGATTTCCTTGAAAGGTACAGTAGTTTATACCGTTGATTTCAATATTCATATGGCTAACGTCAATAGGTCATACAAGTGGTTGCAACAGATTCGTGGGAAGAGGAAATTTTTGGGATTTTGTTGAAGTTTGGTTTGTTGATTTTCTGATTTTGAAGGACATGGTTGTCCTCGAATTTTTGGTAAATTTGTGTTAGGTGGAAGGGTTGGTTTTTCCCTTAGAATTTTTGAATTTAACAAATTCACATAATACAAAAATTATGTCTTAAATGTGTGGATGACTTATCCCTAATCTTGATTGTTTCTGCTACTATAATTTTTAGTCAATAATTTCAGTGTAAAATTGTTCAGTGATAACAACTATGGTTTATTGTTAAATCACTGGGAAGTAATTTTCAGACCTAAAATTGTTCGCATAAGGTTGCATGTGAAAATTGACATGGTATTAGAGTTGAGGCTTTGAATAGAAGGGGATCATCTTGAGACACATTTTTTCTACAACACTGGAAGATTGTTTTTCTTGTTCTGGGCAGATCACCATGGTGAACACTTTGAATATTGAGGATAGCTTGGAAGGGGAAACTAACTTTCAGGCTTGGAAGGATAGGGTTATCTTTTTATTGGAAGAGTATGACCTCAAGGATTATGGTGAGGGTGTGGTTTCAAGTCCTACTGATTCGTAGGAATTGGCAGCTCACAAGAAGAAGGAAGTGAATACCAAGCAGGTGTTGCTAGAATCCGTAAAGGATCACTTGATTCCTTACATTATTGAGAAGACAAGAATACAGGTAGGAATTTGTATTTGAAGCACCAACTTCAAATTATTAATATGTTTGTTGAGGAAAATATATGAAATGATCTTACTCAAGCATTATCATATTTTGCTTGGCTAAAGAAAAATAGACGAGAATGTCACCCTAGGTTTATAGACATAAAAATAAAATCCCAACTCACAAGTATTGATTACAAGTGCTTAGGCTAGTCTTTTTTTACAAATAAAAGCTTGCTGGAAATTCATTTTAATGTGATTTTCTGAATATAATAGTTGCTGAAATAAATGTAGAGACAAAAGTAAAGACACCAAGATGGTAATCAAGATAGATGAGACATAAAGCAATCCTTTATTTTATTCCAATTCACCAAAGAGTCATTCTTTTTACAAAATTTCATGCAGAAATTTCAAACCAAAGTCAAACTTAGACATCCCGGATGGAACATACAAAAGGACCTCTAACAGAAAATAAAAAATTGAACTCTAAAAGCTAGATCAAGTTGTCACAGGTTGTTTCCCACTCGAATATGCACAATAGCCTTTGTCAATCATGAAAACTAATTCAGAAACATACAAGTCTACACAAGCTATCAAAGATAGCTCAACACCTCTTAAAAACAAGTGTCTGAATGATGTAATTCAACCCTAAATCTTGTTGTCTACAATAAGACCCTTCTATCATAAAAAAGAATTAGGCTTGTTATAAATCAAGGAATGAATGAAAACGGAACTATCTCAGCATAAACTCAAAGAGCAAACCTTAGTATGATTTTCCTTCTATCCTCCTATGTTCCTCCCTTTCCTTTTGGCTTTAAGAAAATTAGAATTGGTTGAAGTAGTTGAACTACCTGTTTAGTTAAGTTAATTAAAAACTCAACCAAGTTTTTAGTTAAGGGGGGGAAGTAATAAATCATAATAAGGGTTTTAAATAAATAACAAATAGTAGGTGGGAGCCCTTGTGACTCCCTTTAGCTATTAACAATCATAACATAACTAGTTAATTAAGCAAAACACCCCTCCTTGTGACTCCCATCATCACATTAACATTTGAAAAATTATCTCATTGATATTTGAAATTATTTTCAAAAAATATATTACTCATATATCCAAAGAAAACATGTTGTCCAAAACTTCTGAAGTCAACTATCATCAACAATAAATAAAATAAAACTCAAAAACCATATTTTCCACTCTGAGATGCAATCTTTCCTTGATTGTTGTTGTCACCCTTTGATCTCTCTAAATTTTCCTTTGGCTGTGCTGAGCCTTAAGGCCTAATCTCGTTGATCACGTGAGAACAATCATCCCTCAAATGCATCTGGGAGGACACAGATTTATCAGATCCATTGGATGGTGAGGAAGGGGAAGCAATGGGTTTTCCTTTGTCAAGGGCATGGTGGGCCTCAATTTTCAACCTTTTCCTAGCATGAGAGGAATGAACTGGAGAGTGGACAGGTGCAACTTGGACAATTTGTTTAATAGGCGGGGGAGAAGGTAAGGACAAATTGGTCCAGCCACGATGTTGGGAGACTGTCGGGTGGACAATCTCTTGCCATCCGTCATTTTAGGGAACCTTAGGTGGCAATGAGACATGAGAGGGAAAAAGAATACCAGGGGCTTATGGAGCTTGGAAGGGAGGCATTTCAAGCCTAGGTTGGACCACTCCTTGCCCAATCCAATTGAAAAATATGGCATGAAACAACTGGAGTCAGCGTCAAAGTGTATGGAGAATCTTGGCCTTCTTGGGCCTCTGTTTCAATTACCTCTCCCTCGGTTGCCTCTACCATGGATGCCTCGGCTAGAGAATCTCATTCCTGCATGCATGATTGATTAGAAAATATTCCTTTACAAACATACATGAAAACTCCTTAAAAATATGAAATAGACTTTGGCTCAACAACATATCAGACTCATGCAATCCAATCCATATAAATTGTTTAATTGTTGTCAATGAGCAGGGGGTGAACAAAAGGTCCTAGGATATGTGAGAGGTTTGTATTGAGAGAAACATGATATAATGAGGGGGAAGAGAAACATTGTTACTGCTCAAAGACTTCACACAATCAACTGTAATGCAAACCAAAGAGAATATCATTGTGATCCAACCAAGAAATTGCGACTTCAAACTGCTTCAATACAAAATTCTTCTTGATTGTAATTAAATTTTAAGAACTCGGAGTGAAAAATGGATGTGGGAAGGTGAGGGGGTTGTAATTAGTGAAAAGAAAAATAATGGTAGGTAAAGAGAGCAGGTATTGTTCATAAAATTAATTAAGTAATCCATATCAATGTAAAAGATCTGACACCAACCAAAATGATCAGTGTACCAAAAGAACAACTACTGTGTAAAATTTAAACAATTATGTGCATTAACTTTCTCATTGTTCCCGGTCAATCTGTAACATAGTGTCATCAAAACAAGACAATATGCATTCCACAACAACCTGTAGAGGAGATTTGTTCTTCTCATTTATCCATTTAATGTTTTAAAACAATTTCCAAATGAATACACAATCAATTATTTCCACTCTGTTCAACGCCAACTTATCAACCACTTCCCACGAATTATTTCAATCATCAAATATAGACACAAAAATCATGCCCAATATCGTCCTCTAATTCATTTAATAATTAGATTCTAGTGAAATTATACTATCACAGATCTTGTGTTTATCTCTACTAGGAAACATGATATTCATGAATACACAATGGACAGCCAAAAACAACCATCAAGATTTTAAATATAAAGAACTTGACTTGCCATTTAAACTCACAGACAACAATCACCATTCAACACATACTATGTTGTGGAATACACAGACATTCGACAAAAACGCAAGAGCACTTCCATGATTGCACAGGTTCAATCACCTTGAATCTAACATCCACAATGTTGGGATATCAATTCAATACAACGAGGCAGCAACAACATGCACAATTTCATCTCACAAATTGATAAATTTAACAAAACCATATGTTTAAAAAACCCGTGACCCTTTCTGATAGCGCATTCAATATAATATCCATAACATATACAGTGGATGGCCATGCCATGATTACCACGATTACAATATCCCCATTCGACAATTTAAAACACACAATCGCAATAATTATTAACTCAACCTATCATGTTGTAGGAACGCCACACATACCCATGCATCACGCATGAAGCATCATTGTGCATTAACCAATTGTAAACTAATGTCGGGTTAACAATTCAACAATTTCAATGTAAGAGAGAGCGACTGTGCATTCAATCCAATTCTCCAATAAACCAAATTACAATGACGAGTTTATCAATTTGATTGTCATAATAACTAATAAATTGACTAAATACCACAACCAACACCATGGTCAACATAATCAACAGAGACGAACCCGAAATCGAACATTGTTGACAATACACCACCAATCCATAACAACCAACACTCGGACTTGAGAAATCAAGTGTTTTCTCTATGGACCAACACAGGGAGAATAGAGTCAATTCCTCTCATCAGTGAAAACCTCTGAGACCAATGGTGCACACACAAGGTATATCCCAATGAGATTCCAGAGAGGGTAATAGTTCACGAGATAGGAGAGACTCTGAACAGAGGAGCGAAGGGTATAACCCTCATGGCTCTCCCAATCAACCAACTAACCACGTTGAGATAAAATAGAGCCGAGAAAATAAATATCACCCATTGCGCAATCATCAGTAGCATGAACAAACCCATACCCAAGTGAAACAATGTGCGGCGACACAAGGCGTTTCAAAACTAGTAAACCCCATAATAGCCAAAGACTAGTTATGGTGATACAAATGCATGGAGACAACCAACCACTCTAGACCAAATGAAACCCTCCAACTAAAACCAGCAAGGATGAAAGAGAGACTCTATGGCTGCTAACACTCAGAACGACCAATAACACTATGACTTCAAACATTATCGCAATGAAAACCACCAACAATTCATTCCAAAAAAAATATCACAAATTTACACAGTTTCCAACTTAAGGAAATCATAGACCCATACATCTCAAGCCAATGTCTATTTCATAACCAGAGTAGAATCATGGATGGAGAAAAGACATACCTGTAACCAAAAGCACCTTAAAAACGTGAGCTTGTTCAAGCGTTTATTCCTCTGCTTGAAAGTCGGAGCTTAACCACAGCAAAACATAGTTGAATAATAGCCCGACTAGGGTGGCGGCCAGTGGAAGGAGTAAGGGTGACATGTATTAAATGCACATCGCCTCCACCTTCCAATCATTCAATTTCCCAGTACATGCCAGCCCATTAATCCATTAACCATTTAATTAAACCGTGCATTGGAATTAGCATCTATCACTTTTCAAACGCGCCACCCACATCATATCTTACAATTCCAACTATACGATAATGCATATTAACCATGTCTTTGCATAACTCAATAAATCACATAGCTATTAAATTGTTAGCTAGGATTATCAATGATCATTTCAATTTCAATGCATGTAGAGTAGTATATTAGCATAGTCTAGTTCCTTCCTTTTGCATTTTGTTACATTGCTTTTATTTCTTTCCCACTGGTCTTATATATTATTACTAACATGTCTCTTGTGCAGGTTTCCCAGTAATGGATCCAAGAACAGATAGCAATGATAACAATGGATAACATAGGAAGTCGTAACATAAAATTTGAGCATAGAGCAGCAGAAAAAACACATAACATGCCTTATCCATTACCCAGTTGTCGTAATTAGAACCAACACATAATAGGCCTTATCCATCGCCAATAAAAA
>SNQJ01S0269391.1:0-11779 GCA_010110895.2 Picea sitchensis
GTGTCTCTCTTGTATTGTGTGTCTTCTGTGTTTTGTTTCTGCATTTGTTTTATTTTATTGCTCCGCGGTCCTGTTTTTCTAACAGGAGGTGTAGCGATATAGTAAAACTGAATCCCGTGTGGTATATGGCCACAGGGAGAAAGAGAGTTGAACACCAGAAGTGTTGGAGCCGTAAGATCTGTTCGGGAGGAAAGGAGATCCCTCACAATTGTCAGATCTGGAGTAGGTGCAGGGGAGTTATTCTGGAAACCTTTCGGGGATTCGACTATCGAGAAAAGCGAGATGTGTTGGTGCATGAATTCTCGATGCCAGAAAATCCGATGTCCTGAAAATATCTACATCGTAGATTGCAAGAAAAGATCTTGATCGTTGGATCAAGAAGAAGGTAGATCATAATTTCAGAATTTCGGCAATTAGGAGAAACGAGATGTGTGGATGCACGAACTTCCTATGCCTGAAACTCTGAAACGAAAAATCAAGTAGGGTGGGACCCGATGACATCGCCTAAGGTGATGTGGACCTTCCTAGATCTGCCACGTGCCACCACCCTAGTTATTGAAATTTGTACTACGTGGGCCCGAAGGGAAAAGTAGATCATAATTTTAGATGTCAAAATATTGGGAAGAAACAAGTGTGGGAACTACCGAGGTCTGAAGTCCCAAAGTCCCAAGGTCCAAAGTCCCGAAGTCTCGAGGTCCGAAGTCTCGAAGTCCCGAAAACTTCGAAGACGGAAAGACCACAGTGGATTTTAGTCGTTGGATGATGGGTAAACGTGGACCGTTGATCCACTCGACTTCGCGAGCTCAGTAATTAGAACTCCGAGAGATAGTTGTGTGTGCTTTGAAATCTCCGAAGATCGAAAGCCTGAGTAGCACCTAGTAGTTTAGCGTTTGGTCACGACCCATGATTGCATGGGTTGGGGACTAAGAAAAAGGGGGCTATCACCCAAAAGTTACAGAGTCGAGCAGAGCTCGGAAGATTCATGAAATTGAAACATTTTCTTAAATCGGATTGGTTTTGAATGTGTGGAATTTGTTAAGGTGAGATGGCCTCACAAATTCTGGTTGTCTACACATTGTGATTGCAGAAGTTTGACGAGTGTCAGAACCGATTAGAATTTCCACAGAGTGCAAAGAAATGGAAGAGACACAGAATGCTCAAAAAATGAAAGAGAAGGAATGGACCTCCACTTAGGAGTTGAAGGATAAAACTCCAATGGGAACGGAAAGGAGATAGATAAGGAAGGAAATCTGAGGAAGATCATTGAAAAATTGTAGAAAGATGCCCAAACTTGCCGAGCAGATAGTAGAAAGCTCAGGAAAACTTAGGAAAAACAAGGTGAATTCAACGTAAAGTTGGTAAAGAGTTTGGAGAGAATAGAAAATAAGCTGGATAAGGAGAGTGACTCGAGCAGAACGGGGAGTCACCAAACTTCTGAGGGGAGAAGATCAAGGAGTGCTGGTAAACACCATCATCACTCCCAAAGTCGCTCCAAGTGAAGGGTACACAGTAGTTCAATCCCATCTCCTACCAGAAGGCACAAGATATCTGGAGTGGATGAACTGAAGGGCGAAATGAATAAGATTAAGCCTCCTACGTTTGATGGAAAACATAAGAAGGAGGAAGATGTTGAAACATGGTTGCTTGGCATGATGAAATATTTCCAACTGCAGAATTATTCCTCTCATGCAGAAGGAAGAATTGAAATGTATCAACTGAAGGGAAAGGCATCCATGTGGTGGGATCAGCTTGTGAAGGTGCAACACATTAGAGAGAAATATATCACTTGGAAAGAATTCAAGAGGTATTTCGAGAAGAAATACTTGACTAAAAGGTATTATGATAGAAAGATGAAAGAGTTTTTTGAACTCAAGATGGGTAGCATGACCATTGATGAATACGAATGAAGATTTTTGGAATTGTTGAAGTATGTTCCGTTCATGAAGGATGAGATTGTGAAGATTCAGAGATATCTAAGTGGATTTCCACCTTCTATTGGTGACAAGGTTCAGTATGATGACCCAAAAACCATGGAAGAAATGATAAGGAGGGATAAAAAAATTTATGAACAACAAAAAGAAAATCCTACCTTCCAAAAGGCTTGGGAAGACAAGAAGAAATTTAAGATGGATCAGAGGAAGAAGGGAACTAAGACACCCTTTTTGAGAAACAGTCCTTAGGGACAACCATTTGTTAGAGAACCTAGAAAGGCGGAAATGGGTGGACAAATTCCAAGACAAACACATATGGAGTGTTAGGGTTGTAAAGAAAACCATAGGTACAAAGATTGCCCACATAGAAATGATAAAGTGAGAGTTGTCCACAATGTTTAGCAAGATGAAACAGTGGAGGACATGGGCAGTAGAATGCCAAGGATTGACACAGGCCTGGACAACAAGCAAGTTGAATTTCATTCGCACATGATTGAAGTGGAAGGTATGATTAACAACCATACCTTTACTATTTTAATGGATTCATGTGCTAGCCATAGTTATATAGATCCTAGAGTGGTGGAAAGTTTGCATTTATCAAGAAGAAAACATGGAAAATATTGGTTAGTGCAGTTGGCTACAGGAACCAAGAGGAAAGTCACTTAGTTGGTTAAGTCGTGTCATGTGGACATGAATGGACTGAGCACGCAAGTTGAATTGAACATTCTACCTTTAGGCTCTTATGGTTGTTTAATTGGGATGGACTGGTTGGACCAGCACCATGTCATCCTGGACTATCGTAACAAGGCATTCACTTGCCTGGATTAGGAAGGGAATCAGAAAATAGTCCAAGGAATTCCCAGAGTTGTTTCTATCAGAGAAATCTCAGCAATGCAACTAAAGAAGTGCTACAGAAAAGGTTGTCAATTATTTGTAGCCCATGTGGTGGAAACACCCAAGGATAACGTGTCAGGTATTGAATATCATGAGGTACTAAAGGAGTTTGAAGATGTATTTCAGGAGGTACCAGGATTACCTCCAAAAAGAGATATTGACTTCTCTATAAACTTGATGCCTGGAGCAACTCCAGTATCGAAAGCTCCTTACAAAATGAGTATGTCAGAGATGAAAGAACTACAATTGCAGCTTGAGAAGCTTCTGAAGAAGGGGTACATACACCCAAGAGTGTCACCTTGGGTGCCCTAGTTCTATTCATGAAGAAGAAGGATGGAACGTTGAGATTGTGTATCGATTTCAGACAATTGAACAAGTTAATTGTAAAGAACAAGTATCCTCTGTTGAGGATTGATGACCTCTTCGAACAGTTGAAGGATGCGAATATATTTTCGAAGATAGACCTTAGGTCGGGATACCACCAGGTAAGGATTAAGGATGAACACATAAGCAAGACTGTCTTTAGAACAAGGTATGGTCATTACGAGTTCACAGTGGTGTCGTTTGGGCTGTCAAACACACCTGTTGTTTTTATGTGCTTGATGAATGGTGTGTTCAGGGACTATCTAGACAAGTTCATCATAGTCTTCCTGGATGACATTCTGGTGTATTCCAAGTTAGAGGAAGAGCATGAACAATATCTTAGGATGGTGTTGCAGGTGCTAAGAGAGCACCAACTGTATGCCAAAATGAGCAAGTGCTTGTTTTATCAGGAGAAGATCCATTACTTGGGGCATATTATTTCAAAAATATTGAGGCCATCAGAGAATGGTCAGTGCCAAAGAATGTGACAGAAGTCAGATCCTTTATGGGTCTAGATGCTTATTACAAAGGGTTCATCATAGGGTTCTTGAGGTTATCTCACCCTATCACTTACTTACAAAGGAAGGAGAAGAAGTTTCAGTGGACAGAAGATTGTGAGAAAAACTTTCAGTGATTGAAGCAATTGTTAACCAGTGCTCCAATTCTGAGGATCGTAGATCCAAATGAAGATTTTGTGGTATGAACTAATGCATGCAAAGAAGGATTGGGAGGATTCCTTAGTCATAATGGATTTGTAATTTGTTATGAATCCAGAAAGTTGAAAGAGTATGAAAGGAACTATGCAACTCATGATTTGGAGTTAGCAGCCATCGTTCACACTCTAGGGAAATGGACACATTACCTCATGGGAAGGAGGTTTGAATTGAGAACAAATCATAATAGTCTGAAGTATTTGTTTGATCAACCAAACTTGAATGCTAGGCAGAGTAGGTGGTTGGAATTTCTCTGTGAATACGATTTTGATATCAAGCATATAAAAGGGAAGGAGAATAAAGTGGTTGATGCACTCAACAGGAGAGTACACGAATTACATGCTACAACCATTAGCATGTATGAAACCGATGTAAAGAGAAGAGTTTTGGAGGCTACAAGCGCAGACTTGCAGTACTGGGAATTGGTAGCGAAGCTACAACAAGATAAGATGCCGCAAGGAGTGGAATATTATAAGTTAGAGACTGATGGAATAATTATGTACAAGAACAGAGTTTATGTACCTAATGTCTAGGACGTGAAACTTATGATTTTGCATGAAATGCATAATGTGCCTTATGCAGGGCACCCTGGATATCATAAAACTGTGGCAGTAGTCAAGAGCCATTACTTTTGGCCAGGTATGAAGAAATAGATTGTTGAATACATCACCAGATGTATGGAATGCCAAAAGGTTAAAGTTGAGCATAGGCACCCAGCTGGATTGTTGCAACCTTTACCCATTCATGAGTGGAAGTGGGAAGTGGTGACAATGGATTTCATCACAGGATTGCCCAGAACATGCAAGAAGCATGATTCAATTATGGTAGTGGTGGAAAAGCTTACGAAAGTTGTCCATTTCATTATGTTAAAATCTACTCACAAGGCAGTGGAGGTTGCTGATATTTTTATGAAGGAAGTGGAATGATTGCACGGAATTCCAAAGACAATTGTGTCTAATAGAGACTCGAAATTTACCTCAAATTTCTGGGAAGGGTTATTCAAGGGATTCAGAACGAATCTGAATTTCAATACAACCTATCATCCTGAGTCAGATGGGAAAATAGAGTGGGTGAATCGAGTGATATAAGACATATTGAGGATGTATGTGATGGACAAACCATCGAAATGGGAAAACTACGTACACTTGGTATAATTCGCCTACAACAATGGGTATCGAGCATCATTGAAGATGAGACCATTTGAATCACTTTATGGCAGAAAGTGAAATACTCCAGTAAGTTGGGATAACCCAGCTGATAGAGTGGTAGTTGGGCTAGAGTTTCTCAAGGAAATGGAAGAGCAAATGCTGAAAATTAAGAAGAATTTGAAAGTTGCCCAAGACAAGCAGAAAAAGCCAGAGAGTTTAAAGTGGGAGATCATGTTTTTCTGAAAGTAAAATCCAATAGAAGTTACCTGAGGCTGGGAAACCGTTCCAAGTTGGCAGCCAGATTTTGTGGGCCATTTGAAATCCTAGAAAGGATTGGGCCAGTTGCATATATGATTTCATTACCTGCATCCATGACTGTACATAATGTGTTTCATTTTTTGTTACTTAAGAAATATATACTTGATCCTAATCATGTGATTGACTGGAATGCGATCCAGGTGGAACAAGAAGGTGTCCTGCAAGTGCATCATGTGCGCATATTGGACCAGAAAAGAAAACAGCTCCAGAATCGAGCCATAAGACTTGTAAAGGTCTAGTGGACCTGGTACGGTCCTGAGGATGCGACATGGGAGCATGAAGATGCTATGCGGGTAGAATACCCACATCTTTTTTAAGATTTTGGAAATCTTGGTGATGTTGTGTGAAAGTTGCACTGAGGACAGTGAAAAAATAAGGGGAGGGGATTGTAATACCCCAAGGACGTGCCCCAATTGCATTATGAATTGTAATTATGTTTTTTAGGATGGTGAGCCAAGTTTATATAATCTGGTGGACTTATGTGTTTATTAGGCCAGAGAGCCTAAGTGTTGAAGGCCAAGAGCTTGGTTTTTGTACATGTAATTATGCACATTATTAATATAAAAATGTGCATAATGAGTGACCACGATGAATGAGTGATGGGAGACCAAGCTTCCACAAAATCTGGGTTTGGGAGAGGGGGATGAAAGGTTGGAAGAAGGGCTAAGCTTAAGAGCTTAAGACCTTGGGGATAATAAATAAATATTATTCCAAAGTTGTGTAAATGTTTATGTTTTATCCTAAGTTCCTAGTTGGGGGAACGTGTGCAAAATGGGGAGCATGCAGCCCCAGGGAGACAGGTGTCAACCTGGGCACATGTAGTTAAAACCAGAGAAGGGATCCATGCTGGGGGTTCGACCTCCCATTTTTCCAACCTCCGTATGAACTCCCAGGTGTCCATGATCGACCTCTGTTTCGGTGTTTGTTCTGGGGAATTCTTACCTGAACCGTTAATTCTATGCATGGGATCTATGTACACCCTCATGCATCTATGAAACCAAAACCGTGAACCCATCCTATGTTGCATGGTTGAGAAATATGAAATTGCCTGAGTCATGTTGTGCTATCCCAGTGGGTTTTTGTGGCCGCGATGTTCCTGACCGTGTGAGGTTGCTGCTATTGATTGTGCATTGTTGAGCCTTGTTGTTGTGTCCTCACTGTAATGGAATTGGTCAAAAGAATAGGTTGTCAAGCCTGTGAGAGACTCTCTCTAGGTGAGAGAGTTCACGGAGGAATCTAGAACTCCTGGAAGGGGTCTTGTATCTGCCACAGAGCTCGAAGACTTCTGGTCCAGTCTGTTGCTGAAGCCCAAGGAAAGGGAGTTTTAGTAGCCAAAGGACTGTCCGGGTGATAGTGAAGGTGTATAATCATGGGGTGGGATAGACATGTGGGGAATGAGGGTCTATGAGCAGTGGGCGTAAGTGACTCCTGGGAGAGAATCCTTCCTCTATAACTGTGTGTCTTTCATTGACATTTCCTAGCCTAGGATTCCCTGCCCAGTGGAGCTTAGTCCCAACTCGGGGGTGACCTACTGCTGAGAGTGATGAGCAGTGAGGTCTAAGGCTGGGAGGTTCGTGGAAGGTCTTCACGCAGTTGGTGGAATTACTACAGTTTCAAAGATAAGTATTAGTTTGTTCTTAATATTATGTTTTACATGCCTGTGATGCATATATGTTATCATGTATTCTGTTGCACATACGAATTATTGTTAATGTCCTTGATGATGTATATTAGTAGTAATCATGTTGTAACAACCCTAGTTAAATAGTTGCTTAAGGTTTGTCAAGTATAGTTAATTAAATAATTAAATTTCCTAATATGTATTAGTTAAGTAATGATTAATTATTAATAATATTATTTATTTATTTATTGTTTAATATATGTTGATTAATTAATTAATTGATTAATTAACACATTAATGTTTGGATAACAAATTAAAGGCTTAATAACTTATTAGAAAACTTTACGTATGAAGGGAAAGGGCATTGAATGGAGGGATAAGGTATTGAATGGAGGGATAGGGTATTAAATGGAGGGATAAGTTGGGTGGCCTTAATTGAAGGTAGGAGGCGGTGAATGGGAAGAGGAGGATATGAGGGGGCAGAGGCCTTCAGGGAGAGGATTATGAAAATTTGGGGAGGAAGCATTATCTGGAGAGAAGGACTGTATTTCCTAGTTTGGATATTTTTCAGGTTTGGGAGTTTGGGTGGATTATTCCAAGGGTGTACCAGGTTGCTGGGAGTTTTGGGCTCGGGGGCCAGGAATCCTCACGGAATCCTGGAGCTAGGGAGATGGACAGGCTCTGTTCCTAGCTGGCAAGGAGGAAAATTCGGTTTTGGACACAGTTTCAGCTTGGGCTTGGACAAACAGAGTTGGGAAACAAATCACTTGACAATTTTTTATTTTTATTTTTTATCATGGCATATCATTACCGTATGATGATTCAATATGTTATTTATGTTGTGTACATTATTCAATATATCATTTATATCATGCTGCCCATTTGGGAATTTTACTGAGCCATAAACTGTAAACTGTTATTTTGATGATGTTATTTTTCTGAATATAGAACCGCAAAAGAAATTATAATAGAAATGTTATGTTTAAATTTATGAAATTCTAGGTTCTGTTAGAGAGGACCTTACACCTGTGCTTACTCTATATTGTTTAGAACAATCTGTTAATTAGATTTAATATGCATGTTATATATATAAGTATGAGAATGTTTCGCGTAGTAGCATTGCCCGACAAGTGTGTTGATGGTCGGGGATGTTACACCCTGCTAGGAAAAACATGAGCTCCTACTCATGAGCTCCTCTTCTCCAATGTTGAAATCCTCCTGGATCCCAAACCTTCCCTTGGAGTTTTCCTCTTACTCCTCTGCTTCATTGTTGTTGTTGCTGCTCTTGCAGTTTCTCCTATGTTCAGCTCTCCTTTGCTTGCCGCTTCTGTTGACCTCAAAATCAGCTTCGTAATCTCTTCTATCACCCTGTCCATCTGCTCCAGTGGCTGGCCCTTCTTATGCAGTCTCCTCTACTGCACCTCCTTATCAATGGGTAGATCATCATGATCCCCCATGTCATTTTCTTCTTCTGTGGAATTAGCTTTCCACTCTACTGCAGACTCTAGTTTTGCAATCTCTTCTTGTCTGACTTGCTGCTCAGTCACCTCTTCTGGCATATTAGCTTCCGCCATCCCTCCTTGTGTTGGCTCAAGTCCAACTTCTTCTAGCCTCTCCTGTGGCTAGTATGCTCCTCCATCTGTCTCCAAATTGACATGTTGGGTGTGCAAGTTTTGCACTATCACCCCCCTCTCTAGGGCTTCCAATTCCTCAGGCAGCTCAACAAAGTCTATGTTGTCTACTCCCTCTTCTTCTGTAGGCTCAAGTGCTACAGTCATCTCATGTTCAGCTCTCTAGATGAAAATTCTGAGAAATTCTATCAAATGCACTTCTCCTGAAATTTGCATGATTGTCTTCTGGAAGCCATCTATTGGTTCTGGATTGTCCAACCAATCTTCCAACATCCTCAATTCTATCTCCCATTGAGTGATAAATTCATCTAAATTCTCCTTTTTTCCTGTTAGGGAAGACATCAGTATCTTCTCCACTTTGATAATCTATGCTAGTTGTCTTTCTTTTGTTGCACATGCATCACAGGCACAGTTAGATTTAAAATCATTTGGCCCCATGGCCTCCTTCTCGGATTCTTGTCGCACTACCTCCTCATGTGCAAATATTGTATCAGTCTCTGCTGGACTATTTGGCAGGAATATTTGAATTCCCCCAATGATCAAAACACACCTCTAATCCTCCTCTGTTGCGATGGGCGTATTTAACTTCTCATCGTATCCATCCACATGGTTTGCAAACCCACATGAATCCTCTCCTATCATCACTCCTCACTGATATGAACTCACTCCTGAGTTCCTAAGACCTTCAGTCAGTCTCACTTCCCTCCCTTTTCCCACCTGGAAATTTGGGAATTTTGTACTGCCCAGCTGGTAGTCTATGAGGTCAACCGACCCCATCTCATTTCCCACCTGGAAATTTTAACTTTCAACACTACCCCCCTGGCAGTATGCGAGACCTTCTACTGATCTCTTTCCATTTCCCACCTGGCAACTCAAAAGTTCACTTCTGCCCACCTGGTAGTTTATGAGTTCCTCTGCTAATCTCATATCATTTCCCACCTAGCAATTTGAACTTCCACTACTGCCCTCCTGACATCCTATGAGACCATCCACCGATCTCATTTCATTGCCCACCTGACATGTAACGCCTCTTACTTTCAAAAGTTGTTACGCTCTGATACCATACTATAACGCCTCTTACTTTCAAAAGTTGTTACGCTCTGATACCATACTATAACGCCTCTTACTTTCAGAAGTTGTTACGCTCTGATACCATACTGTAACACCCACTTTGAATCAGATTGGGCAGGCGTTGCTTCACGGAATAACAATACTCACACTTAATTATATAAACAACATGCATTTAAGAAATGAAACATATTTAAAACTCAGAGTAAGCCTAAGAATTACTGCTAACATAATTTTAAAACATGGCATTAGCATTAATTCATATGCACAATAGAATACATGATAATTTTAAATACATAGACATGCAGAAACATAGTTAAAACATCATCTGGTACTTATCTTTGAAAATAGTGGCAGTTCCACCAACCAGGTGCAGGCCTTCCATGAACCTCCCATCCTTAGACCGCGCTGCTCATCAAGCTCAGCAGTAGGTCCCCCCGAGATGGGACTAAGCTCCACCCCAAGGAAAAGAATCCTAGGCTAGGCTGAGGTTACAGGGAAAACACACAGTCCCAAGGAAGGAATATTCTCCCAGGAACCACTCATACTCACTGCCACAGACTCTCCTTCCCCACATGCTTGTTCCACCCTAGGAGTATACACCTTCTTTGTCACCTAGACAGTCCTTCAGTTGCTAACCTCCCTTGCCTTGGGTTTCAGCAACAGACTGGACCGAAAGTATCTGAGCTCTGTGGTAGCTACAGGGTTCCTTCCAAGAGTTCTCTCCTTCCTCTATGCACTCTCTCACCTGGAGAGAGTCGCTCTCAGGAAAAGTAACATGTTCTTCCAACTTCAATCACCTCTCTCACCTGGAGAGAGTGTTTTACAAGCTGGCCAACAAGCCACACACATTCTAGCACTGCGTGACCACAAAACCCAACGGGGAAAACAAACACGGGCTTCCCAAACAGGCTCAACAATGACAGGATGGTCTCACGGTTATGGCTTTGGGACAAAGATTCTACACATAGGCTCAATCTGTTCAGACAGAGGATGTCTCAGCTTTCTAGAATCAACACAGACTTTTCTCCACCATTTCATAATTGCAGGAGGTCTCTTGCAGAGGTCGTACGGGTTCATGCTTAGGCAGTCGAGGGTCGAATGGTGGATCCTTCCCCTCCATGGCTCATCTCAGTCGTTTTATTTGCATGGGCTTGGGTTAACACTTGTCACCCATGAAACTGTTAATATTATGGTAGCTGCAGGAGGTATTTACCTCCACGTGTGAACCTGATGAGAATAGAAGACTCCGGAAAGTAAGAGAAACCCTAATGAGTTGGTTAATAACCCTAGAAGCCTTCTCGGCTCAAGAATATAATTTATATTAGGCTATTAGCCTCCAAGAGAAGAAGTTGGCCATAAATAATAATAATAATATATTGAACAGACACTATCCAAAAGGAGAAGTTGGCCCCAACAAATCTGGCAGAACCAATATAAATACAGGGCGTCAGTTCTCATTTGACAGCATCTCAAAATTGCAGTTTCCTAGTTGGTGCGCACTGCAGTTGTAGTCTGGTGCGCAGNGTCAAGGTTAAGGTGCTCAGAGTGAGGCTTTGGCCTATGGTTGGGTGACAAAGGTATCGTCAATGGTAAAACGAGCACACCATATTCTATATTCTAATAGGTTATGGGCCCACCCCCCTTCATTCAGCCTAAGACGCTGGAAGGAAACATAGCCGCTAGACATTGAGCTCATTGAGGAACTACCGCTAGGGTTACTAGCATGAGTAGTTTCCAAAAGCACTGCAGCTAGGTTTACCAGTAGAAGCAGTTGTAGAAACCCTAAACCTCTTGTCGAGGCACCTTAAGTAATGAGATTGACCTAATATCCAGATAGATCAATGCGCCCTAGCCTAGTGCACCTCCTGACACTCTCAGAAGACCAAGACGTGAAGTTTGGATTTCTGGTCAAATCTAGGGTTTGATCAAGTCAAGCAAGCCATGATGAACTCTATGAAGTCTGAGAACAAGCTAGATGGAGCCTCTAACTTCATAGCATGGAAGACAAGGATTGACCTCATCCTTGCTAAGAATAAAGTGTTGGATATTGTGAAAGGAAAGATCGTGAAGCCAGAGTTTAAAGAAGGAG
>SNQJ01S0269392.1:0-11779 GCA_010110895.2 Picea sitchensis
ATTTCATCCTTCACTAGTTTCTCTTCTGGTGACTTCATACCCCACTGTTGAGTACTATTGGAAGGTCCAGTGCTATTTGAGAGGAAGGACGTTATGTCTTTTAGGACACGAGATTTTGTTTTCTTTTGATTCCCCACACGAACAAAACCCACTTATCCACATATATGCTTCTTTTTCAAAACACTTTATGTATGATGCACTTCTGATTACATTTTGATTTAGATATATATATTGTGTAAAGTTCAAAATTTGCAAAGGCTCTTGTTTATTTTCTCTCATCATAATTTGCACACATCCACTCAGCTAGTCAGACATCATAGGGGACCCTCAGAACCCCCTTCATTCCAGACGCTTGCTAAACCTCCCTCCTATTTTAGGGGGAGTTCCTAGTCTCGCCAACTCATCGGCACCACCTTCACACACTCCTGTGAGTGCCACTGTCTTAGGATCAACTTTGCTTGGTTCCACATTACTTGGGTCCACTTCCCAAGTCCCTCCGTCCACTTGCTCTCCTTTACACGGAAGCAGGGGGCCAACTCCCTCTCAAAGAGGAAGTACCAACCCACCTAGCCCCCCTCAAGGGTCAGGTTCACAGAACACTCACACCATGGCTGGAACTAATCCTCCACCCCCACTACATATGCCATATTTGGCCCCTCTTAACATACCAGATCTAAGAAAACTCACAAATGATCCTATATTGCATGACCCTACATGGCCTGCAATGCCTACCAAACTACCTTCAAACATCCCCAAGTTTGAAGGAAAGGCAGGAGATGACCCTACCAACCATGTCATGAATTTCCACCTATGGTGCTCTTCCAACAACATTATGGATGATTCCATCAGACTACGATTATTTCAACACACACTCATCGACCCATCAGCCAAATGGTATGTTGATGAAAAATTAGGGTCCCATGCAACTTTCGAGTCCTTGGCCAAAGCATTTTTGACCTTCTTCCAATTACCAATCCGCCACGAAAATGGTCTTGAACTACTCTCCAATTTCAAACAAACCTCGGCCACACATATCACTGATCACATTCACGAGTGGCGTAGACGACGTAGTTTGTGAAAAGCCAAAATCACCAAACAACAATGTCTTGATTGGTTTCTCAGATCACTTGTCTCTCTCCTCGGTAAAGATGTAGATTCCACCTTCCCTCAATCAGATGAAGAAGCCATCAGTAAGTCTCAACAATACGACCTCATCTATTCACAATTAGGGTACTTATACACAGTACTTCCTGATCTCCCAAAACCCCTGCCATTCGGTCAAGAAAAACCTGAGATGTCTCACTCAACAGACATATTGATTGGTAATACCACACACCACAGTCCTCAACCCCAACCACCACCAATGTATGACACACCTCAATATCCGCCGGCATATGGGGGAACCTCTTATTACCCCCCACCCCCTTATCAACAGACATACTTTGTTGCTATTCCTCCACCCATCAGTGGGCCACCACCGACACCCCCAATACACCCACCTATCCAAACAAATTCTGGTACCCCCTCTACCTCAGCTTATACTCTAAGTACTAACGAAAGTGCCATGCCTTCCTACGTACCTTACGGATCACAACTCCCACAAAATCCAGAATTTCCATTCCTTGGTCCTCCACAGCCCATGGCACCCCCACACCCTCATGTTGGGGTGAATTTTGTTCAACCCTCTCCCGTTTAGAAATATCAAAATTTCGAACAACTGAATACGGAAAATCCAACCCACTCGTCGAATAATGCCAAAAAGAAAGGAAGAAATAAGAACAATAACAACCCAGGTCAAGGCGGGAATCAACCCCACCAAAACCAACCTACTGGGGGAAAATAGAACCAAAGGAATTAGAACCCCCAGGGGGGAAATAACAATAGGCGTCAAGGGAGAAATAACAATAATATTAAAACCACCTTCCCTTGTGCCCTTTGCGGTGAGTTCGATCATTATACTCATCATTGTCCCCAAATCACTGATTTTAAATGGCTGAAAGACTCAGGCAGTCTACCACATCCTCCAACACCGCCTTCCCCTCAACAAGCCCCACAACAATATGTGCAACAACCACCCCCAACCGTGCTGTAGAATCCCATTCCACACTATGGTGTGATAAACACCCAACAAGATACACAACATACCCCACCATAGTTGGGACAATATCTCAATCCAAACAATCCCACAGATCGTACTATCCTCCTCACCAGTGAGGAGGAAATCCTTCTACAAACACGTAGTTGTCAATACTGTGCACTTGCTGAGTCTCCTCTGACTCCCCCAGAAACAAACCCAGCACTGACGGGACCCCCGTTGGTAACTTCTCGCTCTAACGCCGAAACACCTCTTCACATCCCTCACATCCCATTACGCAGGAATGTCCACAACCCCTAGGCTAGGGCGGCTCATAATTATAGTTTGGTCGATGACTTAGCACAATCCACGACTTCCATGTCAGTCTTAGAAGTCCTTCAAACTTTCCCCACTCAGTGGAAATCATTACTTTCCACCTTGGGGGCAGTCGACCCCATGGATACTCAACTCATCACATTTGATCTCGATAGCGGAGAACCTTTCCTTCCCGCTCTAATCGCTTTTCAAATCCTAGTAAAAATTCGGAACATTGCAGTTCATCGGTGCATCATCGATGAAGGTGCATCCACATGAATTATGTCCAAGTATGTATGGAAGAAACTTGGTTCCCCCGAACTCATACCATCTTCCATTACCTTACAAGCTTATGACGGACGACCATCGTCTCCTGAAGTGCTCTTCCAAAATGTCCTCGTAGAACTCAGGGGAAAGACCATTCTCATTGACATTGAAGTTATTGGTGCCCCACTCGATTATAATATCCTATTCAGTCGTAGCTACATGTACGCTATGAAGGCAATTGCCTCTTCCATCTTTCAAATGATGATGTTCCCCCATAACGAGAAGATCATTACCATTGACCAAGTCTTACATTATGAGCCTAACCCTTCTGCCAATATCGATAACATTCTCCCTCTCATACACATGAGTCATGACGCATACCCACTCATCGAAATGGGTCCCAAAAGTTTCAAAGACCCATCATTGTTAGGAACTTACCATGGTGCACCACCACTCCTTCATCCTTCCAATCAAGTATGCATCGTATCATCCAATGGAACTGACATAGAGGATACCCTTCCTCCTAGGGAGGCTTCTATCATATCTGACGTCCCACTAATCACATAGCTCCCCCCTCATGAGCCTCCTGTGAACTCGTCGACTCCACCAATCCACGATTTCACCTCTCCCTAAGGCCATATCCCAGTTTGATAGACAGTTCCCCAAGCCATTACTCAAATCCCCTTCTTTTACCCTCCACCAGGCGTACAAGCTTTCCAAGTAGCCGCAACTCTTACCCTCCCTAATATGGTGTTAGCAATTCCAGTTTGGTATTTACATCCACCAGAGATGGTCCCTCAACCATCCCTTCCCCACCAAACGGAAGGAATCCCAATTATGATTCCCATACTCACTCCCACCATACCCTCTACACCCCCACTCACTACCCCCCCTACCATAGCTGAGGGAAGGTGAAAGAAGAAGGAGCCCACATCTCCACTTCCCCCATGCATCCAACCTCCTTGCGCACTATGTGAGAAAGATGGACACCCAACCAACAAATTCCCATCTCTACCTGAGTTACGGAACCTGATTCCACTCAATCAAACACCATCAATGCTTGCCACTGTAGCAAGTACTTCCGCTACTTCCCCTCACTCAAGTAGCAAAGGGTTGTGAACCAAATTCGCTTGTGCTATATGTTCAGAATATGGCCATTATACACACCATTTCCCAACACTACCTCAAATCCAACAGACATTAGTCGCAGTACGCCAAAGCTTCCAGAACGAACCCAATCTAGCTACATCATCCCTACCAAAAATCACTGACATCCATTATGTCACAAATTCAGTCAATGAATGTATGAGATTCCCTTTCTCTCTATGTGAATCCTTAGATCATTTTACATATCAATGTCCTATGATCATTGAATACAGGCAACACCAAATGCCCTTGATTCAAACCCCTATGCCCCCTATAGAATCAATGGTTGACCTTACCTCATCCCTAGAGATTCTTCATATCATTTATCCTGAACCCGAGGCACTCCCAACTCCTCCATGGCTCCTTGATGACTTGTCCGAGGATTCACCCCCAAATCCCCCCAATTCTCCCATTCATTTCCCTATGAAAATTTTACATCCAACTACCACTGGTACTTCTCAGTACTTCGATATTTGGTTTATGTCGAGCAAACCATCACAATCTCATTGTATCATTCCCCCTGCTTCTTCATCACCTGAGGAGAACCAGACGATGATAGTCACCGATATCACTCTTTACGATCCCTTGTATTCCCACCAATTTCACTATGACGAGGACATACTCGAGGAACTAACCACTCCCGACTACCCATGGGATGCGCTACACCATAGAGCGCTCTTCTTTTCACAAGAATCCTTCACACCTCCTAAACACCACCCCATATACGTAGTCGAAACCAAATATTTTATCCCATCAGGGGATATCGACTGGTTCAACAACCCCATTTCTACCCCTGATGCTTTTGAAGAAGGCAACATGGCCAACATTTCCCTGACCATCAAAATCGATATTTCCATAAAAAATGGAGTCATCGAGGAAATCACCATTGGCGCCGCATGCACTCCTCAAGAAATCACCGCCGGTAAATCCCTCTTCCAAGAATATCAAGATATTTTTGCCTGGTCATACACAGATATGCCTGGCCTTGATCCCTCTATTGTCAAACATCGCATCGAAACTTGGCCTAACATTACACCAGTTCGTCAAAAAAAATGCCCGCTACACCCATCCAAAGCAACGACCATTAAATATGAGATTGAAAAATTATGCACGGTTGGGTTCATCTACCCCATCACGTATACCTCATGGGTTTCCAACCCTGTACCCGTTTAAAAAAAACAGGGCACTATCCGCGTCTGCACAGACTTTCGTGATCTCAATCACGCCTGTCCCAAAGACAACTTTCCAATGCCTTTCATCGATCAAATTATCGTCGACTGTGTAGGCCATGAGGCTCTATCCTTCATGGATGGTTTCTCTGGTTATAATCAAATCCAAATCCACCCAGCTGATCAATACAAAACCGCATTCACTACCCCTTGGGGTACTTTTTCATATCGTGTCATGCCTTTTGGATTAAAGAATGCTGGCACAAATTTCCAACGGGCTATGACATACATTTTTCATGATCTGGCTCATATCATCCTTGCATACTTGGACGACCTCACAGCTCGATCCAAAAAATGAACCCAACATCTTGATGTTTTACGGATCATCTTCCAACGTTGTCTTCAGTACAACATTCGCTTGAATCCCCTCAAGTGCGTGTTCTACGTCACTGCGGGGCACCTCCTCAGATTCATCGTTTCCCAAAGTGGTATTACCATGGACCCCCTCAAAGTCCAAGCCATCACAAAAATTCCACCTCCCCGGAATTTACGTCAACTCCAGAGCCTACAAGGAAAAGCTAACTTTCTACGACGATTTGTCCCAGACTACGCCACTCGAGCACATGGTTTCCTTCGCTTACTACACCACGACATCCCATTTCACTGGGATGAACATGCCCAAAAATCATTTGACGATCTTAAAATGGCGCTGTCTAACACCCCTTTAATTAGCTCACCTGACTATAATCACGACTATATCCTCTACATATTAGCATCAACTGTCTTTGTAGCAAGATTTCTCGTTCAAATCGGTGATGACGATCGTGAGCATGTCATTTACTACGTTAGTAAAAACCTCTCAGGGCCACCCTTGAAGTATAAACACAAAGAGAAACTAGCCCTTGCAATCATCCTCGCAGTCCAGAAACTGCGTCATCACATTCTGCTTCGCATGACTCAGGTCATAGCATATTCCAACCCTATGCAATACTTTCTCAGCCGTCGGCAAATTAATGGAAAATTTGCCCGATGGATCATTATCCTTCAAGAGTACGATCTTGAATTTTCAACACCCAAGAGCAAGAAAGTTCTCTTCCTCGCCGAAATTCTCACGACCCTCCCCTCCGATACTACCAATGCCCCTGTCAATACCGACTTCCCCGATGAACATCTCTTTTATATTACTTTAGATGATCCATGGTACGACGACCTCCTCGTCTACTCTGAACCCAAAATTTCGGTAACCACCTCTCACGAGATGATCGCCATCATATTCGCCACCAGGCCCCCCGCTATATCCTCATCGGAGATATATTATACCGGTGAGGGGTCGACACCATACTTCATTGATGCTTGACTATTGACGAAGTCGATAGAGTCTTAAATGACTACCATAGCGGTGCATGTGGGGGTCATCTTTCGGGAATGTCCACTGCTTATAAAATCATCTGAGCAGGTTATTTTTGGCCTACATTGTTTCACAATTTCATTCATGTCGTGAAGCGATGCGAGAAATGTCAGCTTTATGCCAAGAAAGCACAAGCACCACCTGCTCTTCTTCACTCAGTCATTACTGTCGACCCCTTTTGTAAATGGGGCATTGAATTCATGACTTGTAATCCCCCATCCAACAATGGGCACAAATACATTGTTGTCGCAGTCGATTACTTCACAAAATGGGCTGAAGCTATGCCCACCTTCAACAACACCATTGACATTGCAACACGTTTTTTCTTTAATCACGTCATATCCCACTTTGGAGTACCACTCCAACTAGTTTCCAATCACGAGAAACACTTCAAGAATAAGATTTTCGTCGAACTCTCATCTCGGTTAGAATTCTCCCATGAGTTTGCCTCACCATATTACCCTCAGTCTAATAGACAGGTCGAAGCAGTTAACAAGGTCCTCAAGACCATGTTACAGTGCACGGTTAATAAACATAAGACCAATTGGCATCATATGTTATTTTCCGTGTTATGGGTTTACCATACAGCCGTGGAAAAGACCACTGGTTTCACACCATTTCATCTAGTCCATGGGTTTGAGGCCACTCTTCCCATCGATTGTGAAATTCCCACCTTACGCACCGCAATTGAGCTATTATCCGACACTGCTCTAATGGAGCAGCACTTGCTGAACTTAGAGTCCTTGGATGAAGATCATCGATCTTCATTACATAACAATGTGGCATCAAAAAAATGGTCAAAGGCTACCTTTGATCACCATGTCAACCTTCGCTTATTTCATGAAGGTAACCTCTTCCTTGCTTACGATATCGCTCATGATACCCTTGGTCATGGAAAATTCAAGTCACTTTGGCATGGCCCCTACATTATCCAACATTGCCTCACCAAAGGTGCATACATCCTGGCTTCCCCCGAAGGCCTCTCTCTCAAAGAACCCGTCAACGGGTTATACTTAAATAAATTTTACGCCTAAGCTTAGCCATTCTACTTTAGGTTATTTCTTTTATAGTGTTTTTAATATTTTTTCCATCCCTCACGTCTAAACTATCATTTGTGCTATTGAAAGATGCTTCCTCCATTGGCCTACCACATTGGTTACGCCAACGACACCAGCCATTGGACACAAAATCTCGCTTCGGCAGCTTGGGCCCTCTATATCCCCTCACATGAAATGCTCCACTCTAGCAGAATATGTTTGGGTTCAGCCACCAACAACCAAGCCAAATACACTGTTGTCATTGGCCTCCTCGTCGATGCCCAACATCATCGTATTCGTCACCTTAGCGTCTTTCTCGACTCTCAACTAGTCATCCTCCAACTCAACAATGTGTACCATGTCCATGATCCTTGCCTCTTTCGCAAATACCTACAAGTTATACTTTTATCTCGACATTTTGATTTCATTACATTTACATATATTCCAAGACAATTTAATCAAATTATAGATAACTTAGCTAACATTGTGTTAGATTGGCATATATCACATCAAGATACCTCTACACATACATAAAACTATCAAAAAAATGTCACACCATATATAGATTAGACATCATCGACACATTAAAAAAACACATGTAAACATCACATAGACCTCAAAATGTATACTCATATATATATAAATCGGTCCACAGTGCCATCAAAATGTTTACAAACAAATATACAAACATCCACAGGCTAGTGAAGCACCTTGGTACAAAACTGGCACCACTACCCCAAAATGGGCTCACCAGCCTATATACAAAATACAAAAATACATAGAGCGACACTCAAGGTGCCTCTAGAGCACCACCTCCTACCCCTCCCTCAGGCGGTGGTCCCCCACCCACTACTGGTCCCTCTAGACCAGGAGGTAACCGTCCGGTCATCGTAGCACTTGCTACTGCTGCTCTCCGTACCACGACCCGCCACGTCGACGAAACTCCCAGACACTGCTCTAGGATGCCCTCATCCTGGATACACGACCACAAGCCCTTAGGAACACCCTGTAGTACCACCTCTAGGTGGCGACGAATATCTTCAAAATCTCCCCCGACATCCGTCGGAGGAGCATGTGATGGCCCGACACCTGGGTCATCAAAATGACATCTCCTCGCTGCTCTCTCATCATCAGCTGGTCTCGCCTCGATGTCCTCGCACCGACGTCTCTCTCCTGCCCGCATCCCTCCCCGCGATGGTCTCCTCAAATCCTGGCAAGCCGGTGCTCTTAGCAGCTCAACCTCATGCCCACGAGGTCCCACATCTGCACATGCAAACAACCAAACGATAGTATCAACATCTATACAAAATACACATGTCATGCTATCTCAAAAATCAACATATCAAACTCATAAACACACCTCGGTGATCAAACACCTCCCCTGGAGGTAACACCATGTTCGGATCACCCTGGAAGTCAACACCAGCGTATGGATACTGCAGTATAACCTGTAGCATCTGTCGCCACACCTGTGCCGCCTCAGCAGTGAAAAAATGGCCGCCCTCACCACCACCATGATGAACCAAAATCGTTGACCACCGCCTCAGTCGCGGTTCTCGCGCATCAAGAGCTTCCAATAAAATCCTAGGGCGCAACATCGACACCCTCTCCAAAAACCAGGAAAATTCCCCTGAGTCGGTAGACCGACATCTGCCTAGCTGCCCTACCATCTTGGCATGCAGTGTCAACCCACAGGAAAAGCGCTCCCCGGCCAGTGCCCTCCCCATAACCCTCAGCTGAACACCACTAATCCGCTGAGTCGTGAGGGACCCATACACCCTCAAAATCATCGCTGCTACACATCGATGCGCTAGAGCATCCATCGCCCCAATACTCATGACAGAGCCTGACATGTAGTTCTCCCTCGAATAGTACCTCTGGCCCAAGGTCGCTAACGACGCATCCGCAGGTGACACCAGCTCCGCCGGTAGGGGTGTTCCCCGAAAAGGGAGCCCAATTAGAAAGTATATGTCCTCCACCACAGTGAAGGCGATCTGCTCTCCCTGCACCATAAATCAATTGAGGTCCGGACTCCACATCCAGATCAGAAACTACAGGAGATACTCCTGCGCCCATATCAATGGGCACTCGAAGAACTTCAGCAGCCCACAGGCTGCCAAAGTGGCACGAACCCCCAGCTCCTCAATAGAAATGGAATCCCTCAGCTGGGACCAATCCCTCTCTCACCAGTCGACCAACATCATGCAAAATGATCGCCTGCAACCACATAATATAGTCCCAGGTCAGCCATATTGACCATAAAAAACATTAAAAAAGATAAGTTTTACACCCGTCAGCCTTTCCCCCAAGGCACAACTGTTTAACCCACAGACGTGCACATACGCGCGCCTATTCACCCCACAGGCATGCATGTAAGCACACCTGTCCATCCCACAGGCGTGCATGAGTGTGCGCCTACTCACCCTACAGGGGCACCTCCATGCGCCCCTGTCACGAACACAGGTGCGCATCACAGTGCACCTGTCCAGTACACAACCACGCACCCATGCGCGGTTGTGTAGCAAATAGGCATGCATATCATGCATGCCTTTGTCCCCCCTATGGGTGCACCCATGTGTGGCTATCTGGATAACAGGCGTGCACCTGTTCGTGCATATTTCTAAATTGCCCGCGCACTAGGGGGTCCACACCCATAAAAACCCCTGTACGACCCTGCCCATAAATGGAAAACCTACTTCTATGCAGGACGATAAGACTACTAACCTGAAGCTCGCTGGTCTTGAATCGACTGCCTCATTCTCCCGGAATCTCCAAATCTCCTTTGAATACCTCTCGTCCAGTCACTCTGGCAGCAAGTACAAATTAGGTGGTAATGTGGGCCCTACAACTATATATAGGCCTTTCCGCCAAACTTCCAATCACCATTCTGGGAGCTCCGGGTGTCCGTTTCTCTATCCATCTTCAGCCACGGGATCAACATCCCGTCATCTACATCAAGATAGTCCCTAGGCTAGTTTTAATCCTTAGCCCCCGGGGCACCTTTTTTTTTCATACCTCGTCCAGGTACACATGCTCATATTCAAAATTATCAAATAAATGCTTGTATGTTCGATTCTCTTCAGATATTGTTCACGTCGGGTATTTGGTTTTCATGTGTGCAGGTACTTGGGCATCATACATCAACGCAACCCCTTCAGGTATATAATTAGTATTGGCATGTAATCATTCCCTCTAAATCTCAATTGCATCTCCAGTCACACCCTCTGACATTTGCCTCTAGGATCCCCATCTTTGGCTCTGCAGTACCCACACCTCCATTGCATCTTAGGTACTATCACCCGGTAGCACTCTCCCCCACATGAGTTGTCCCATTCATAACACCCTTTTTCACTTTGACACTCATGCTGTTTTTAAACCCTTTAGGGATGGGAGTCCCGATAGTCTTACATCTTGTCGCGAATTAGCCACATACTCCTTCTCCTCATCTTGCTAGCTTTCCCACTAGACTCCCAGATTATCTCTTCAAGTTTCTATTTTGACTGCACCTCCACAGTATCATGAACCCTCCATTTCATCCACAAATCAGTTTGCCCCTTTGAAAATTTCCCTCCATTTCACCTACCTCATACAGAAACCCACCCATGGGGCCCCCACCCTCCACCAGTTCTCCAAGCAAATTGCGCCCTAACCGACCCAACCGTATTACATTGGGGCACCCATTTCTGTATTTTTACACTCATTCCAAATTATTCTTTATTTATTTGGTAAAATGTAAAAAGCCTTTGTTTCCAACATTTACATATCCTTTTGTCGTCACTTTTGACGACCTTCTTCCCTTTTTTGGCAAACGCAACCCATGTCGCCCTTGGTTGGGGAACTCCTTATCATCTACCCCTGTTGACATCGTCCATATACTCTGAGTATCCCATAGGCCACTTACCTCTGCCCTCTGAGTTTGTTCACTTTGTCCTGCCTCTGGCACACCTTATCCCACGTCTTGTTGTCCCCATGACACTCGACCTAGTTGAATGGTTGCAACCACTTATACTTCAAATATACCCCCAACCAAGGGCAGTCTTGAGTCTTCCTACATCTTGACTTCGTCCATGTACCTCCTCCAGTTCCTAACCTCACCTAGTAGATTTCACGAAGCCCTTTTCTTCTTGGAGTCGTGTCCCCCTTTTTTGTTGACACCAACACCATTTCCAGAAGGGTGACAGTATCTTGACTCTCATTACCTTTCCAATGAGAGGTCTCAGACGACACAGGGAGAACCACAATTGCTCCCTACTGTTGTTGACCCTCGTAACATTCAAATTCAACACTTTCTCATGTTGCGGTGGGTCTTACTTTGTGACTATTATAGTTATTTATTATATTTGCCGATGACCTCTGATCTTGG
>SNQJ01S0269393.1:0-11779 GCA_010110895.2 Picea sitchensis
TAGAAAATTACTTTTGACATCCAACTAATGTACCTCCCATCCAAAGTTAACAAAAAGTGAAAGAATCATTTGAACAAAATTCACCTTTGAAACCATGGCGAAGGTCTCAATATAGTTGATGGCATCTTGATGAGAAAAACCCTTGGCTACCAAATTAACCTTACATCTTTAAACAATGCCTTCATATGTGAATTTGGTCTTATAGACCCATCGACATGTTACTGCATTATATACTTGTGCTCAATGAGATAAATTCCATGTGTCATTCTTCATTAAGGAATGATCCTCAGAAACCATAACATTCCCCTATTCAGGTCAATCATGTGCATCTACATATGGCTCGAGATCACATGCCTCCATCACATGTACCATTAGAGATTTTGACTTCTAGTTTTTTTTTAGTCATTGATATCTTGCCCATTAGCTCCAACAAATTCAATTATATTAGTTTCCCACCTAAGAAGATAAATACCAAGTGTTGAAGGATTTATTTTTCCAAGATAATTATTTTTGGGTTGAATAGAAATCCCAAATATTATAGTTGATTATGCCATAGAAAGTTGATTATAGGTTGATTCAAGAAAAGAAGTCAATTGTCCAGTTTATTGTGGACCTATGAAGTAGTCGATCGGTCTAGAATTTACTAAGATTTACAAAGGATGACTTCTCAATTAGATAGAAGAGGAATTCAATGAAGTGATACATGAGGTATTATCATCAAAGAAAACATCTATTTTGTATATAATATTATGTTTGATAGTGTCAAACAACTTGTAGGTATATTATTATTCAAAGTATCCTATCATGATACGAGTATGAATCTTTCAATCCAGTGTTTTTCTTCTATCATTTGGAATTCGAGCCCAACTTATGCATCTAAAGGTTCTGATATATCTAACTAAGGGTATCTTTCCATTCCTTTTTCCACTAGAGTCACATCCCATACAACTTTAATTAGAATCATATTTAACAATTAGTTTAAGGAAGACAAAGTTTCCACCTAAAACTTTGTTCATATACCTCTGGCCTAAGGAAAACAATATGCCATTTATACCAAAGTCTCATATGAGGTAAACATTTTGCCATTTATAAAAAAATCTAATTCTTTCTTTCAACAATGACAATTTCTAAGGTGTGTAAGGTATAGATATATTCCAAGAGTTGATAACAGTCTATGACAAGTACATTTCAAAATCCTTTCCTAAATATTCTCCTCTGTTGTTTGATCTTAAAATTTTCATAGGTCGATCTCTATGCTTTTCAGGTAATGCCCTAAATGCCTTGAAATTTTCAAAGGCATAAATCTTATTCTTTAATAAATACATCCAAGAATACTTATTAAAGTCATCAATGAAGTGATGTTTTGTTTAGGGAGCACAAACCACTATGGGCAAGTTCCAACTAGGTATTTCTCTCCAAGATTTCCCTATTTCAAATGCACCATGATCATACTTTCCAATAGTACATGTTTCACATAGTCCACTAAGGGGAACAACCTTAGGTAATCCAGTAACCATGTTGTCTTTCACCATCAATTTCAAGCTTTGGAAATTGAAATTTTTCCATGTCAGTCATGCCAAAGTCTGTTCTAGTCATTAGTGTGAGCTATGAGTGTAATCGATACTAAGTATTTCTTGGGAAAGTCATCGATGTTAGTTGGTTCTATAAAATAACCCCATGTAGAATATAGGGTATCTATAGAGCATCTTTACCTCTCCTAGATAACGTGGTATTTTTTATGATCTACAAATCCTAGGGACAACTAAGGAGATGATGTCTCAAGGCCCTCAGGTTGTAGACATGGAGTACCGAGAGACACCTTGACCAACAGTGTCCACTTGGATATATAGAGACCCGCTTCACCACCATAGTTTTGGGTTCATCATGAGGGTATCCACCACATCAAATGGCTTCTAGAAAAAAATGGTTCTTGCTCCATGAGGTACAATCCATGTATCATGGTTAGTGTCATTTAAATATTTGAGGCATTTTATTGCGTTCATCTATAACTGCTTTTGATTATGTAGTGTTTTCATAGACATTATGCTCTTTGCCTTGTTTCACTTTGGTGGTCGACATTGCTCCCTAGTAAGTGGGTCACCCTTAGGGATAATTTTTCTACTAGGAGGTCCTCTTGATGAGTCATCATTCCATTCCCAACCATACTTGTCACTTTCCATGTTTCATCCCCTCATCTCCTTACCTTTTGGTATTTTCGATTGTACTGACCCAAGAAGAGATTGTTCCTCGTTTCATGGGAAGAAGGGGTTGAAGGCCTAGAGGCTTGTAGCTAGAAAAAGATAAAATGTGATTATGAACCTTCTATATGCTCACCTAGGGATCTTGAGGAAAATGAAGGGTATCTCATAAGAAACTGATGGGACTCGTAAAAAATACTAATGCAAAATTCCAGCCAAGGCGTAGCATGTGTGGGCACAATTTCTCATGCTTAGGTAGAAGCCCAACACATGGTTTTAGCTTGGAGAAGCATGATGTAACCAGAGTAGAGTCAAGGTGGGCACTTATTTTCATGCTTAAGTAGAATCCCCACCTTGGATTCAACTTGGAACCATATTTAAAATAATAAAAGGCAACAAATGGGCTTGGAAAAAGGTTTCATTGAAAACAATGGTGCATCGCACCCTCAACAAAGGCACCCATAAATGAGATACTATGATCTCTTTTACATCATGAACCCCATGCCTTAGAGTCCTTCCCCCATCCATGTCCCTTTTTCCACATGTCTTAGAGATGGGCCCATTTGGAAAACACTCCTAAACTTGAGGTACAATTCACCCAATAGGTCACTTTGTCAACCCTCCCATACCTAAACTTGGAAAATTGCATAGGGTCTTTGAGCACTTGTTTATTTTGACGAGGTAGTTTTTTATGTAGATGCTTATATGAATATTTTTTTTTATTATTTACTCATCAAGATGAATTTGACTTGATATCCTTGGAGGGTGTATTCATTGTCTTTGCAGGACCTTGTGGTGGACAGATTTGGAAGAACAAGCCTAGCTTGGGGTTCCTTGGGGATTGAATCCCACGGGTTGGATATCAGGCCCCACACACTAGATGATGATGAAATGCCTTTGGAGGCCTAGGATACACCTTGGAGGATCTCACCTAGACCATACAAGCTAAGCGACTTTCCTTTGGAGGAAAAATCGTCACCTTTGAAGGCTTGACGTCACTTTAGGGCTAGGGTTTGGTGGTGACTGAAGAAACGTGGCATGTTTTGAAGGAGGGAGCCCTTGGATCATGGAGGAGATTCTTTTCTTTAAGAAACTTGGCCTTTGGCGGCCTATCGCACTCATCTCCAACTCAAAAAAATGACCTAAAGTGCCAAAATGTTGCCCCAAGAGATTGACGTCATGTTTCTAGGGTTTTATCTTATGTGCAAATTATGAATTAAAAAATGATATTTTGGCAAAGGGGAAATAAAAAGGGAAAATTTACCCTTATCCTTTGGTTTACCCTTTGAATTTTAACAAACTATGTTTTATAGGATTTGTATAAATAAAGATCATCTCTATTTCATTTCGACCATAACTCTCCCATTGTGAGAAATCTTCTAGCTGAGATTTTCTCCCTATTTGGGAAAATCTCTCTCTTATGTTTTTTCTATGTTTTTATTTGCTATTGGTGGAATAAGTAATTTGCTATCTCTCTTGGACTTACTCTTATGCATTTTGGTTGATTAATCTTGGTAAAGAAGAGGTTTGTCTTGTTAATCCTTGGACTAGGTGAGGAATCTATCTTGTATTGTTTCTTTTCTTGGTTACACGTTTAATTTGATAGAATTCCTTGGAGTATAAGGGAATACAACCCCACTAACAAAATCATATTTGTATTGGAATCATTTTGTCATAAGGTTTTACTAGGAGAAGTAAATTTGGATTACACCCTCCTAGTACTTCCTAGCTAGTTTTTCTTTCCTTGGGGAGTAAAATGGATTACACCCATAGAAGATAACATTGCTATATCATTTTTTATTAACTCCTTAACCCAATATTTGAAGACAGTAATCTTAATTTCATTGGTGAAATAAATCTATGCATTGGTAAATGTGAAGACACAAGATTTTGAGATTGTATAAATTGGAAATTATTCTATGTGCTTAAAGTATCCTTGAGCTCGTAAAGAGTCTTGTTTCTCTTAGAAATTATTGTTGTTTTAACATTAAAGATACAACCACTAGGGTTGTATAAAACCCTAAACAAATCTATAAATAACTCACTATTCAACCATCAAAAGTTGCTAATAATTTACCCCTACAATCTACTAGTCTCGACACATTTTTTGGGTGGATTACTTGTGATTTTTGGTGGCTGATTTTTCTGTTGTAACAAATTTTTTTCTATAGCCATAAGGATGCAATTATATCTCTGCAATAATTTTCTATAACAACCTTATTTTGTTTCCAAAGTATAATGATTTCATACTTGGGTTATACTAGTGATTGCTAGCTTATCTCTTGCATCATTTAATTGAATTTAGTATCTTGTTTAGCAACTCTAATAATCATTTATTTACTGATATGTATATTTGTTGACTACTGAAAATAGGTAAATCAATATTAACATGCTTGTCCACTTAACATATATCTTATATACTTGGTTTTTCTTGTGTCTCAGGCATGTACCATCATCATTCATAGATACTCAAACTTCTTGGAAATCATTGACCACTTTCGAGACTTATTTCCAAGCTACTTTCCATTTATAAACTTGACCTATAGGGGGATCCATTCATAAGTATCACTTTCCATTTTATTCCCCCCCCGAGGGTCACCCAAGACTCCCCCTTGTGTTGGATTCTTCCTTCACAGAAGCGAGGGAGGGTTTATATGAGATGAAAATGGGTAAGTTCTCCCACTGTTATCAAAATCTAGTGGATTGGGTCAGGATTTTCCCAACCTATAGTTTTCACGATAACATTTTGGCATCATTTTCGGGGAGGATTTTGAATCCTCTTTCATGCCCTAACGACACTTTGGTAAGCTACCATCCCAATTCCTTTACCCATATATTTCCTGGTAAATCCACTTGAAGGACGTTCCCCTTCCACCCTTGATGATCTCCTCTTGAATCTCATGTGGTGACTCCACCTTCCCAAAATCCATCTTTCATTAAGACTTTTCCCCCAGGAGATTCACACCTTCTAAGGTTTACCAAATAAGTCCTCCTCTCAAGTCTCATGTTGTCAAAACCCTTTTCCAAGGTACCCTTCCCCTTTCTCCAATGGCTCAACCTTGGGAAAATGATCTCTACAAACCCTTGAACATGGCCACCATTCCCGGATATCCCAATACCATGCCAAAAGAGTCTCATAAATGGTTTCCAAAGTTTCCGGGAAATAATGTGGTCACTTTTGATGATCATCTATATGCCATGGGATGAGACATGGAAAATGAAAAAGTGGAACATAAGGATGTGGAAATGAAGCTACTACCCTCATCATTAACTAAAGATGCTCATAGGTGGTTCAAAGGCTTACTTAACAATCACATAGCATCTTATGAAGACTTTCCCAAGTTGTTCAAGAACAGATGGACAATGCAGAAAGACAACGGAATTATTGTAGCATGGTTTAATTAGATAAAGAAGAAGGATAATGAAACAGTAAATGAATTTGACAATAGGTTTGACAGATTGTACAATCAAATACCGACATATCTACATCCTAAAGCTGCAACAAATCATCTCCTTTACATGAATTCATTCGATGGGAAATTTTGTTTCATTCTAAAGGACAAGAATCCCACCACTTTGGCACAAGCCAAAGAGTACAATGAAGAAATTAAGGAGAACCTCCTTGACTCGAAGGTCGATCCTTTTCATTATCCTCATGCCAAGGAAGAGACTAACACTAAGGATTCCAGTAGTAGTACTTCATATCCAATTTCTCTCTTGACTTAGAAGATAGATCAGTTTGTTCAATATGAAAATCAAATCATGGGTCGATTAACCAATGTGGAAAGGAATCAATTTGCATGTAGACCTCAATTTGATAGACAACAGAGAGATTCCATAGGTTGGAAATAAAGGCCTCAATAAGAGGTAAAGGATCCTAATACATTGAACCCGGTTGGAATGGTCAACACAGAGCATACACCATGGTGTTATCCATTTCAAGAACCTCACTGATAGGATGAATGTCCCCAACAAGATGAAGACTCTCCTGATAGTATGAAATTCATGGATATGATTTGTAACTTCCAAGAGGAGGAGCTCACATAGGAATAGATTGACAAGTCTAGAAGAAAGGGGGAAAGAGAGGATAGACTCCAGGTGTTAAACCAATTGACATATGATTAGAGAAAGAAACTAAGGAAGATGGAATTTTTGACATACACTTGAAGAAATAAAGCTTCAGTTCCTCCATCACAACCTTCTTCTCCCCCTCATCTAGAAGAAACTTCTCCTCCTCCATCTACAGAGAAGGTGGTCCCACCATTTCCACCTCCAGTACATGATTTACTTCAAAATCCAACTCCAAAAAAAGATGAGATTCAATTGGACATAGACGTTGCATCCATGTTTGGGAAGTTGAATATAATGGTCCCTGTAACAGAAATGTGAAAACTTCCTTCTGTGAGGAGGGGAATATTTAAGTTATTACAGGTTCCAACCGAGAAGGAGGACCCTCCAATTATTTTCAACACCATGTATCTTGATCGGAAAAGGGAAAGTAACCCTCCTTTCTATCTTTCCGTGGGCATGAATGGCCTCCGCCTAAACAATTGTATGTTGTATTTTGGGACCTCAACAAATGCCATGTATTTGAAGGCGATGGAAAAAATTGTATTAAATACGACCCAAACATATGGAAATGTGTGTGGCATTGATTCTAATACGTTAATGGTTTATGGAATTTGTGATAACGTTGAAGTCTTCCTGATTGATTTTCCACATATCAGCCTTCTTATGAACATAGTAGTGATTGATGTTTCAGACGCTTGGGGGATGATCTTATCAGGGATCTTACCCATGCACACATTCCCATGGGGGATGGAACCTTTGAGATATTATATAGTCAAGAGCAGGCTGACAAACATGTGATGGACCCCAATGATCTTGATTACACAAGTGAGTGAGAGTTTTATGAGGTCCCAAACGCCATTGAGTATGATCCACGAGACTTAAATTTCATGAAGGAGGACTGCATAAATACGCTACTCCAAAGGATAGATAAGTACAAAGAAAATATTGAGAATTTCCAAGGGAAAGTACCAGGGTCCATCTAGATATTGAAGAAAGAAGATAAAGAAAGAAAAGAACATGAGAAATCCATCAGAAATGTAGTCAACACAGGACCTCCTTCCTATACTTACATCAAGAATATACCCTACATCAACTAAAGTGAACTAAGTCTTGGGTTCATGTCGGACAAGCAGAAGGGAATTCATAAACATGACCAGAAGGATGACAATGCTTGGCTTGGTCGTTACATCATAAAGAAGAATTATGAAAATTAGAAGTATTACTTGATAGCTTTGGATTGGAGAAAGATGCCATTACTAATGGATGGGTCTCTTCTCTGACCCTTCATCCAAGGCACTTGAATTCTTTAGGGCTCGGGCCCCAGGTAACTAGGTATCTCATCTCCCTGTCCTTTCATTTGCATAATGATTCCTCATGATAGTGTAGATGCATTTCATATTTCATTTTTCTCTACTTGCATATTGAATTTATCACATTACATTTTTAGTTTATGTTTTTTTGAAAAAAATGCAAAATTTTATTTTCTAGATTAGTTGTCATTTTTGGCTTTTGATATATATGGACGGGGGGTGATATAACCACCCTGGATTTTACAGTTTCATTCTTCAGTGTAGGCACATGTACACTAGGATATGTTGTTGTTCTCATGCACTATACAAAGAGTACATGTCCCCAAGTAGTAGGTAGATGTTGTCTCCAACTCCTAGGAATAACTAAGGAGATGATGTCTCGAGGCCCTCGGGTTGCAAACATAGAGTACCGAGATATAGCTTGACCATCAATGTCCACTTGGACATATAGAGACACGCTTCACCACCATAGTTCTAGGTTCATCATGAGGGTATCCACCACATCAGCTCACTTTCGAAAGACATTGGGTCTTTCTCCATGAGGTACAATCCATGTATCATGGTGAGTGTCATTTCAATATTTGAGGCATTTGAGTTTGTTGCATATATAAATTATTTTTAGTATGTAATGTTTGCTTCGACATTATGCTCCTTGCCCCGTTTCACTTTGGTGGTTGACATTGCGCCCTAGTAAGTGGGTCACCCTTAGGGATAGCTTTTCTACTGGGAGTTCCTATTGATGAGTCCTCATTCCATTCTCGATCTTACTTGTCACTTTCCATGTTTCATCCCATCATCACCTTACCTTTTGGGATTTTCAGGTGTACTGACCCAAGAAGGGATTGTTCCTCATTTCATGTGAAGAAGGTGCTCAAGGCACAGAGGCTTGTAGCTAGAAAAAGATAAAATCCAATCATGAAACTTCTAGATGCTCACCTAGGGATCTCGAGGACAATGAAATGTCTCTCATAAGAAACTGATGGGATCCATAAAAAACAATTAATGCAAAATTCCAACAAAGGTGGAGCATGCGTGGGAACAATTTTTCATGTTTAGGTAGAAAACCCACACATTATTTCAACTTGGGGAAGCATGATGTAACTAGGGTAGAGTCAAGCTGAGCATTGTTTTTCATGCTTAGGTAGAATCCCCACTTTAGCTTCAACTTGGAAACATCTTTAAAATAATAAAAGGCAATAAATGGGCTTGGAAAAAGGTTGCATTGAAAACAAAGGTGCAACACACCCTCAACAAAGGAACCCATAAATGAGATACTACGGTCCCTTGTACATCATGAACCCCATGCCCAAGAGTCTTTCCCCCATCCATGTCACTTTTTCCACATGTATTATAGAGGGGACTTCTTGGAAAACACTCCTAAAATTGAGGTACGATTCACCCAATAGGTCGGTCGCTTTGTCAACCCTCCCATACCTAAACTTGGAAAATTACATAGGGTATTTGAGTACTTGTTTATTTTGATCAGGTAGTTTTTGATGTACATGCCTAGATGTCTCTTTTATTGATTTTATTTAATCATCATGATTCATTTGACATGAGATCCTTGGAGGGCGTATTCATTTTCTTTGTGGGACCTTATTGGTGGATAGATTTGGAAGAACAAGCCTATCTTGGTCTTCCTTGGGGCTTGAATCCCACAAGTTGGATACCATGCCCTATTAGCACATAGAACTATTCGGGTCAAAAAATCACTTTGGTTTTGTTTTTTGAGTCATAGGGTTTATATGTCTTAAGTTTTGGGTCTTCTTTATTGTGGTCATAACTTAAATTTTTATTTGAATAAGAAAAATTATGCTTAGTCTTAGGTTTTGAGTCTTTATTTCATAAGATTAGTCCTCATGAAAAGGTAAATAAGTCCCTATGAGTCACACCTTTGATCCTTACATCATCACCTTGACATGTCATACCTCCAAGATTGTACACAAGTTTCCCTTTGTCACCATCCAACTGTTTAAATGTCAATTCAAAGTTGGGTGTATGTGCTTCCAACTCAACAAGAGAGTTCGCAACGTACTCATAAGTACCTCATTCATTCAATTGTCATCATTGCAATTTAGAATCGTGTCAAAGGATACTTCATTCTTTTCAACGCTCTGATTTAACCAACTTTTCAGGGATTATGTCGCAGATCTTCTAACAGTCTCCCCGAAGTGTGCAATTTGAGTTTGAATTTGGCATTGTAGACTGGCTGAAGAGGAGCGTTGGAGGTTGGATAGCTTGCAAAAATATCAGTTCAAATTCACAAATATCATCATCAAACCTAGGTTTACCAGGTACTCCTTGAGGGTCTCCATGTTGTTTAAAGGTTGAGAGAAGGTTTTATGTTGGTTTATTTATCGACATTGTGAATTGTCCAAAACTCTTTTTTCACTAACCTTCAAACCCACCTCCATTGTGTTTTGAATCTTGTTTACCAGTACAGACTGTTACCTTGACCTCATGCATCTTTCCCTCTGCTAAGAATTCACCTGTCCCATTGAAATTCCCCCAACACTACAAATTGGTTTCTCTAGTGCTGTGAACCAAGCGCTACGAACAGGATGTTGTGAACCCTCTATTCTAGAACTACTGAAACCCTCATCTTATGCATCCTTTTGAAGTTCAACCTTAAACGAATGAATTTTACCCCTATCAAACCTAATATGTATGGTTGATCATTTGTTGAACCAGGCTTAAAGTTGCACACATTATTAATGCTGCTAACTTATATTTGTATTGATGAAATCCCTATTTTAGCAGAGAATTATCATTTGTCTCTCGTTTATTATAACTCTCTTTTTCTATTCCTTATCCCTCATGTTTGAAGAGTTGCATGTCCCATACCTCAATGTGTATAGAACAAGGTTTATAAATCTTTGGACAAAGTCAGCCTTTTGAAAACAATTATGTCATTAAAACTCTAATTTCCTGTATTCTCTGTTTTCACACACCTAGCTATCATAAACAATTTACAGAAACACATTCTTCCAGCAATAGTTATGGATAGTCAACGACACAAGAAGACTCACAAGGGAGGGGAGATTGTAAGGACAGAGCCTTATTACATGCAACTCCTTAACTCTAATCATTTGTTCAGGGAATCCTTTCACATGGTAGGTTGCATTAATTTCTGTCAAAAGATGCAGAGGGGGCATCTAGAAGTGGCCAGAGAGTCTGCACTCAACTTTAATGGGACTAAAACCAAAGTGGGGATGTTAGAATTTGAGTTTTCAGAACATTCCATCTTTGTTGCAACAAATATACCTAACGGTGTAGAGAAGTGGTTCAAATCTATATCATTAAATTCTTCCTTCTCAAAGGAATTTCTTAAGCCAGAGTATTAGGAGGACAACTTGTCCAAACGAGTGCCTAGAAACCCCATGCTTTAATGTTTTGATAATATGTTGAAGGTTATCTAGAGATACTTCACATGTGAGGGGAGGTTCAACATGGTGTACCAATACCACATTAGGTTGTTGTTACACTTCACAGGGAAGGAAGCCATGAAACTTCCATTTTATCTTTTTATAAGAATTGGTAAGATGTCTGACAGAGTTCAAGCCAAGTCAAAGCAAGTAGACACCAATGTATTTCACTCTGGCCTTATTAATGTGTTAGTGATGGAAGAGTTGAGGAAGAAAAACATTGATTGGAAAAACTTCCTTACTTCATCATAGTTTTAGTTAGATGTTTCCCCCACTCCACAATCCAAGAGACAAAGTCCTACTCCTATTGAGAGGATTGTAAATTCAGATGATAGAAAGAAGAAAAAGGTGACAATAAGTGATAAGGTTGTTAGAGCTACAAATGAAGCAGAAGTAGGAGGTCCTTCACAACCTTTAGATAAAGAATCTTCACCCATGGCATATCCTATTCCTACGGAGGTTCCTTCAAGCAAACCCACAGTCTTGAGAGGAAGAAATATTTTTTTTTCCTCACCCATTACTGCAGACAAGGTTAAGCCTAGGAGGCCTTTTACTAGAGCAGCAACCAAGAAAAATGTCCCTGTGAAGAATGATGCAACAAAGACCTTAGCCCAGGAAAAGGGGAAATCTCAAACTTTTAAGCAACCTATTGAAATTTTTGATATCACTACTCCTCAACATGAAAGCAACCCCACCTTTAAGAGGCTCAAGAGGTAGCTCAAGGAAGCAAGAGTTGAAGCTGATAAGTTGAAGAAGGAAGACTTGGATTCTAGGA
>SNQJ01S0269394.1:0-11779 GCA_010110895.2 Picea sitchensis
CCTCAAACCACATTACCTAACCGTATGATCCAGCTAATAAAAATTGTGACAAATCTACTCGAAATCTTAATGTTGATTTGACAGCTTTAATAAATCTGTCCCTGTAACTGTTCACATGCTAAGTTTTTGATAACATGTTAAAATACTTCTAAAACTAAAAACAAAAGAAACGTTCTAGACCGTGAAACTTCAAACTTACAGGGGTGCTTGTTTCCCTCCTCTTTATGCTCTTCTTTTAAGGAGTAAGTTAACATGGGAGCAATTAGATCTATTTTTCTAGCAAAAAAATATGTGAGATGAATCAAAGTTTCATGCATTTCATAATTTTATTTCAAAAATTTTATCCATTTTAAACCAATCCAGATGTTCAAAAAATCGATCAAAATTCTGAATTGACTAGAAATCCATGTTTCGATATTTTTAATCATAAGTATCAATGTAATCTAAAAAATATTTTAGATTACAATGATACTTTAGATTACACTGTAAAGAGATATTGATACATTTTAAATCTTATTTCAATAAAATTGAAGGTCAATGGAGGACAATGTTTCTCCTATTACAACAACTACAATATTAAAATTACTAATTTAATTTGTGCTAATAATTATATGAATACATTTAACACAATAAACTTTAATATCCATAAATATTCCATGAAACAAAATTGAAAATAATATATACAATTTTAACATCATTTTAAAATTAAACTTTACATATATAAATTTTAAACACCTTTATAAATTTGAAGCATTATTATTTTTTTTATTGGAAAAAACAAAATAGTACTACTTTTATAATATGAAAATACAATAAAAGTCAATGATATGGTTGGTTGATATCAACTACAGAGTGGAGCAAATGCTTGTGGTGGATAGGGTAATGATTTATTAGACTTTCATGTTTAGTTTGGTCTTGAAGGAAAACATACATGCATTAAAAGTTTTTCATATCCACAACTATAAAGTGAGTATTATTAAATTTTTTGCTTAACTAATTTTTGAAATAATATTTACCTGTAGTTTAGTCTTAATTTTATAGTAATATTTTGAATAAATATAATGAAAATATTTGTAAGAAATTATGTATTTGTAATAATGGAATAAATATATTTACATTTTGATTTAATATAATTCTAATTTAAAGTTTTTCTTTTATGAAATTGGTTACCAAATAAATGAGTTTCTCAACTAGTTTCCAAGTTCTTGGAAAATTGGAAACAAGTTTCAAAAATGTTGGAAATATAGAAAAGAGTTCCCATGCAACTATGATTATATGTAAATGAATTTTAACTTTTTCATCATACAATTAATTTTTTTATTAAGTTTATTTTTTGATTTAAAAATAAACTCTACAATGAAATTAAGCAAACAATATTTTCAAAACAAAGTTTGAAAAAAGATTTTATAGATTTTATAAATATCTTTGTTTTAATATAAAAATATTTAAATACCCGGACTTAATTAGAGAATGATGAAAATTGTCTAAGGATTACATAACCATGTAAATATTATATTTTGTTGATGTTTTATATGTTGTTGTGAAGCACCACAATTGGTAAAATTAGAGAATGATGAAAATTGCTCAAGGATTATATAACAACTTAAATATTAGACTGTGTTGATCTTTTATATGTTGTCGTGGAATTTCACAATTAAGAAGTCGAGAATTTATTTTTATAAAAACAATAATCATAAATTTGGTTGCAGATTTATTTTTGGTTTTATGTTTTTATACATAATTTCGATTCATAGGAGGCCAATCTTCCACAAACAATAAAAATACATCAATTTTTGATGAAATATTATATAAATTGGGATGCGTAGCAAAATGTATACTCATCAAATGTTAAGTTAAATTTATTAAAACAGAGTTAACATGATAGTGTGACTTAAACAATAATATATTATGCCACTTTGAAATTAAGGATGATTTTTTCTTTCAAGTTTAAATTTTGGATTCTAAGAATTATTGTAAAAGTATATATAACATATGTTATATATAACATATTTTTTATTTACAAAAAAAAGATGGAATGATTCTCTCAAAACATGATTTACTAGCCATTTTTATTTTAAATTTATTTTGTAAGTAAAATGTTATAATTCCTTTAGATATATTATGATCTTGTAAGCCAATAACTATGTGGTAAAATAGACTGCTAGATTATTGATTTTAGGGATTGCAACTCCTTGTTACCCCTTGCATGTGTTGAATCTAGAGTAGACCTCCTCTTGAGTTGCATATTTTTCTATGAGGCCAACCGTCACGTCTTCGCTAGAAGCGAGAATGCTGAAAATCCTGTGTAGAATGTTTTGATTGATAAGATAGGGCTGGTCCATCCATAGGTATCCCCCATGCAATTTGGTGAGGCGGAAACACACACATAGGTGAACGACCTAAGAACGATGGAAGTATAGACACTTGAGAAAGGAGAGAATGTCAGATTTCTTTAGAGGCTTCACCCACTCCTAGATCACTACTGTGTCACTGCCATCTTCTTTTTGGATAACCTTTATGTATTTTTCGAACTCCAATTGAAGGAACTAATTGGGATCCTCGACGTTGTAGTCGACACATTTGAGAAAGGAAACCTTCCTAAATGTAGAACCTTCAAATTGTACACCACATGGTAACATGGGATTGGAAATTGGTTATTCCTTCATGGCCTTAGAATTTGGCCATGCATGTGGCTTACTTGAGGATGCCATATCATATACATTGAAAACAAGTCTGAAATTCCATGGGAAAAAGAGGGTACTTGTATATGTGAATGCCTTACTAAGAGGGAAGTGAAAGAGCGCTCTCTGAATTCATGGAAGAAGTAACAGGGTGGAATGCTACACTCTTTCTTAAGAGAATGAAACCATAATGATGTTTTCCTTTCCTTGAATGAAGATTTTTTGTTCGATCTTTTCCTTGAGCTAGCCAGTGCCATGTTCCACCCTAGCCATTGGATTCGTCGTGCTAGACAACGATTAGTAATTGTAGCCTTAATTTTGATATTTCCACCAGTCCCCATAATTAACTTCTGGTTTTTCTTGAATTAGGAAAATCGTCCTCCTTTCAACGACATTAATGAGCCCATATTCCCAAAATTGGATGAAGTTGATGTAGTGTAACTACCTGTCATACCAACCATTACTATCACAAATCTGTTATCACTGACAGATCTTGTAAAAAGATGATGAATTCAACACCTATGTGCATGCACAAGTATTATTCTTCGGGAGTGTTGCTCATTCTCTTAATTCCTTAATTCCTTCTAGGTTACTCAGTCATAACAACCCTTGGTGAGTCGCAACGTCTCCTCATACATTCCCATACAATTATATTTATCCATGGAGGTGTTTCACTATGATCGACTAGTTCTAGTAGAATCCAATGATGAACCAGTTCATCTACACTGATATCCAACACTGATATCCAACTTGTTTGTTTGCTCAATGGGGTTTGGGAATGGCAAGGAAGTAAGCATTCATTTGGTTGAAAAAAATGGAGTATTTGCTTCATTCCTTTGTGCTCGTGGCTCCCATGCGTGTCCCATGGAGAACAAGGGGATCGGGGGTATAGGATGTTTTCTTGGTAGTGTACGTAGGACCTTCAAATATTGGTTGCACGCTCTGTTATGAAGCTTGGATATCCTTCATCCTTCACAAGAGAATGTGTATCAACGAATATCTACCTATGTTCTGAATATTTCATGCATTGATTCCTCTATTGCTACCCATTCACAGAAATGGTCTTGATGGGCGACTTACCATTGTGTAGTTATTCCTATTAGTACTGTATCAAGGGCGTGAACCTAGTGGTGTTTGGGAATGTGTTGTATCTAAGCTATAAATACATCCACTGGATCCAACCTGTCAAATCGGTAGGATCCAAATTCGTTCTCGCGTAGCTCGACGATTATATGTGTGCATCTCCTTGTTGTCACTTCATACAACTTGTTTTGCCACCTTTCCATGTCATCTTTGGAATCACTGTCATATGACTTCACGCTCCGCCAACTTAACTCACCATATGCGGTGGGGTTGATATAGTATTCCCTACGCCTAATCATCTTATAATGTTTTCAATAAAAACACTATGTGCATCCTCATCTGTTAGTTCATTCTATTTGTCTCCCTCATTAGGATCTAGAGGTGTGACCACGTGCAAGGTGTCTGTCTCAAATGACATCTGCCTCTTCTTCAAATTCAACATCACATTGTTGTTGAAGGCCTAATCAATGCCAAGGAGTGTAGGGTAGGGATCATAGTCATACATAATCTCTATGACTTCAAATTTCCCTCGTATTCACCCATTCTATATTAACCTTAACTTGCTCCATTCGACCTATACGATAGATCCTGTATTGGTTTTCCAACCACAGCTAGATGGACGACCAGACCAAACTTGGTTTACCCATCAATTCCAAGGATTTCTTCGATAGAATGTTCACGTCAGGCCCCAGATCCAACATGACTCCATCCATGCCATATCCACCAAGCTTCGATGTCATCTTGAACTCACGTTCTATGCACTTTTTCTTACTGACATGACACATATCTCTTTCTAGTAGGGGGGTGATATGGTCTTCTCTATCGCTTGTTCCCCCATCGAGATAGATAACATTTTTGTCAACTTTATCACAACATTAGGATCATTTAGCAATCTCAAATAACAACGTAAGAAATTGCATACTTGATATATAATGTATGTATCGCGACCCGAGTTGCGCAATGTTTCTTCGCATGTAGTGTGATTCAACTCCTCAAGGCAATGTCCCTCGACCTCACTTTCCTCCATGCACTACAACTCTTCCTATATGCATGATTCTTCCAAGGACCCTTACATCGCACACTATATTTATTTGTGCACACAAGCTTCTTCTATCAACCTTTGCATCATGCACTGTAATTATTCATAAGTGCGAGCCTCTTCTAGCGACCTCTGTGTCACACATTGGACTTCCTCGTGAATTCAAACATCTTAAAGTGGAATTTTGGTTGCACATTGCAACTCTTCTCAGGCTCTTTATTCTTCGAAGGCCCTCTCTATAGCACGCAAAAACTATTTCTATTGAGCAACACCAAATTTAGGAGGGGGTTGTGTGGCCCTTTTGATTTTTCTCTCTAGCCTTGGAACTGAGTTTTCACCATGCTCAAATTCCATTCCTTTCTTCCCTCCTCCTTGTGTTACCACTTGGAAATCAACCTATGCATCCTTCTTCTTATTTCTGTGTGGCTCTGCATGCACCATGTTGTAATGTGTCTTCTTTTCCTCCCACTTCTTTAGTAAGTTAGGAAAGACCTCGGTAATATGCTAGAGGCTATATCAACACCCCCAAAGAGAGCACAGTTTGGTACACAAGCTTGATACATGACCAATATCTCCACAATTGAAACAAGTGGAGGGCCTACTTCACCCCCCTCCATATCCTTCTATGATTGTGCCCATATCCATCTCTGGGACATCCTTTGTATCTGCCTCTTTCACTACCACCATGATCACCACCCTTCTATTATTATTTCACCTAGAATACATCATGGATGTGGTCTTGCATCAGCTGGAGCAACTGATAATTGTTGACATCATGTCCCATGGACTTACAAAATTTCTGGAATGAAGTATGATGTGTTTTCTGATTCTTCTTCAAATTTGGGCAGTGGGGTGGTACATGGCCCCACTATCTACAGATCCTCCACCATCTACCTGAGGCCCGACCAGAAATCGACTCGACGCCCTCGTCGCAACATAGATGCCAAGCATGGGAACTCATCCCTACTATGTACTTCATATCGGCACGTGGTACACCATACATGCTTGCAAATGACTTTTCCCTTGGCCATGTCCTGCAATTTCATCATCAGGTTGGCCAGTTGTGACTACACTTGTGCCAATTCTACCGATGTTTCTACCCCTCTAGGTGTAGCCTCCAAGTGGATGGTGATCTCCACTACTTCTTCTTGAATCATCACCTTTTGTTGGGTGAGCGAGACTCAGATATGGGGGGGTAACCCTATAATAAACCATTTTCAATGTTTTACATCCTAAATTTGGAATGCCGACCTATCCAACAAAATCTTGAACCATTGGTCATAATACCACATGTTTTCTCCTTGATCTTTGTAATACACTAATACTGTGACTTGGTCTTTTGAAATTCCTTCAGCAGATTTCTCTTTATCTCCATAAGATACCTTATTTGTCGCTTTGGGACAATGGCCTTATACTTTATGTACTATACCAATGCTCTGTCCTTGAACGTGGTTTCCAGCTATACAGTCTTTGATGCTTCATCTGTGATCCTCTTCGCAAAAAAAATTGCTTCACACGTGAACCAATGATCTGGATTTATGAGCAGAATGAAATGAGTAACAAACTGAATACAATAACGCAGGGATAAAGAGAACAACAACAGATATCCAGTGAACAATAACTTCTATTGAATAAATGAAACAGGATGAAACTGTAAAACTACAGAACTGAAAAGAAATTACTCAAATGGTGGTAGCTATCTCTAAGAAGAGATGTGCCTGCTACGCACATTTGTCTGAGCATAATGATTACAATGAGGATCCAAAGGCCCTTTTAACATTACTCATGAATTCCAAAACCCTAGACATCAAAAAACCTAACCCTAGGATATGAAATGCCAAAAGTTATGTGGTCCTCGATGGGTAAGTTGGTACCTCAACTTTCTGGGGTTGTAACTTTTTTATACGACCTCCATTTTATGCATGTGATAGCCCATTGTAAAGGTCTTCTCGAGAACTACACATTATGTGGTCAAACTATGACTATGTCTATAGTTTGACTGTGGCAAGCCAAAAAAACACTATTTAGGGCCCCAAAACGGCCCTGGAAGTACAGAAAGATGTGCTGACATGAAAACTTCCAAAATAAGATGGTTGGATTAGGTGCAGAGCCACCAGTATCCACCTAGAAGATGTGTAGGGTTTCAAACAACCCCGGAATTGTAGAACCCACAATTACAAAGAAGTACAAAAGAACGTGCTGAAATAAAAACTGTTAAGATAAGCCAGTTGGAATAGGTGGGTGACCATCAATATCCACTTGGATCAGTCCTCCCCCCTCAGGAAGAAATGGTCTCCATTGCATTGAGTTCCCCCATCAGGGGAGAAAACTTATGTTGAATTTGGCCCGAGGTGAGCCACTTGCCTTAGTGTAGGAGGTGCCCTCCCTTGACAACCCGATAAAGTTGGATCCTCTAGTTGCGAGTGCCCTTGACCTTTGTGTCTACTATTTGATCACTGGATGCATGTTCCATGAAGTGAGGGTTGAGCTATGTTGGTGTCAGTTGTTCTGCAATCTCTGAGGTGTCCAATAATGGTGGAAAATATGGCCAAAGGAGGTCCACATTGAACATTGAGTGCAATCCAAGGAAGGGTGGAGTGTTGAGCTCAAAATCATTGCTACCCACAACCTTGGTGATAGTGTATGGCCCATAGAGAAGTGGGGGTATCTTCTGATGGGGTCCTATAAGGCACTCTTTCTGAAAATGTAACTAGACCTTGTATCCCACCTGAAACTGGTGCGGTACCATGTGTTGATCATGGCACTTCTTGTACCTAGCATTGGATTTTTGTAAACTCTCATGGACCTATTGATGGATGTGTTGAATCCGCTCAATGAATCTGGTGGCTTTGTCGGCCTCAAACTGAACATGTGAAGATTCTTCCTTTGTTGTTTCAAGAGGTAGTGCAACATCAATGGGAACCAAGGGTTGGAACTTGGAATCCCAGCTGCACCTGAAATGGGCTATGGAGAGCTCTTGATCCAGATTATTTTGAGAACGACATGAAGAAAAAAATATAACTGAGATATAGCAATGAAATACACAAAAATATAGAAGAGAACACAGAAATACAGTGAAACCCAACTTCTATTACTGAATAAGACAGAGAAACATTGTAGAACACAAACTGGAAAAATGGGGTAGCTTATCTCTAAAAAGAAAGAGATGTTGGCTATGCTTCATTTTCAAGAACATCACACTCCATTGCATGCTTAAAGGGGATCCTTCACCTCAATTATATATGAGAGAGTGAGAGGAGAACAATTCCCATGATGCATATGGGATAAATTGGACTACGTTTATAAAATTCCATAGGCATGTAAAACACTAGGACTTCTCGGGTGGTTACCCATCCCAGTAATACTCTAGCCTAAGTGTGCTTAACTGCAGAGTTCTAATGGGATACGATGCATTAACACTATGTTGTAGGCATGTACATAAGACCAATAGGAAATCATTACATGATGTCTATAATTAACAAATGAAGATGACATTACATTCCATTCCCCATCAAAAGGGTGAATATCATGGTTTATCAAAATCACAGGCTCAAAATGGTGATTCAGTGGAAAAGGTGGATGGCCACCGAGATCCATATGGATCATTTCTCCCCCCTTAGGAAGCAATGGTCCCCATTGCATCAGGTTTCCATGGGAGATGGGGAGACTTCTGCTAAATCTGAAGCTTGGTTTGTTGCTTGCCTTGTTAAAGAAGTTGTCTTGTTTAGCTTGTTGAAGGCTGCCATGAACCTATTGTTGGAGGGGTTGGATTTGTTCAACCAATCTAGCAGCATGATCTACCTCAGTGTGGGAGGACTCTATCAGTGAATATGAAACATGAAGAGTATGAAGGATTATGTTATAACCTTGCTTGATTAGGCAATGTGGAGGCACCCTCGTAGGTGCAGCAAGAACATCTTGGGACTCTTCTAAAATCTTATTGATATGCTTACGCTGGATAGAAAGGTCTTGGGATAAGGCTGCAATGGTTGTAGTGTCCTTCTGTTCACATTTTGATCGGATTTTGAAGAGGCTAAAGTTTGCAGTATGAGAGATTACTTTGTGGAATTGTTTTGGTAGGACAATAGTTGAAACTACCTCTAGTATCCTATATAGCTGACCCCCCAGAGTAACAATCATGCTACAGGGTCGAGACTCATAAATATCATGATGCCTCCACACATATGGTTGGCCTAATATAACATCACAGACTTCCAGTGGGGAAACATCACACAATACCTCATTGTTAGGGTCCTAACCCACACATAGGTACATTAATATATTCGGATGTAATAAAGGTCAATATTAATAAGGCCTGTCAATAAAATAGAATAAGGCAGATGTAAGAAGACCTAATAAAAGATTTCGCTTCTAGAAGGATCTTCCTCTAGATTCTTCTCTTGATAGACATATTTAGTATAAATAAGGGTCGAGGGTATGAAAACCCTAGCTTGGAGATTATTGTAACAGAGCGCTGCTCGATTGGAGGTTGCCCCCTTGAAGAGGCTTGTGAACATTGCTTTCTGAATCAAAGTGTTATTTCTATTGTTGTTGTTATATCATTTATGTGTTATTGTGGAGATTATGCTGGATATATTACTGTTATTCTGCCATTTCTAGCATTTTATTTATGTTCTTCATATTTATTATATCTGGTATCTTGCAAGTGGTATCAGAGCACTTTCCTTGGCAGAAATTGTGGGATTTTTTTTCCAGGGTAGAGACGTATTCCAACGTCTTTAAACCATATAGATTTGTCACTACGCGCATAAACCCGCGGTTGAGGGATTCATACACACAGGAAATACAAGTGGTTCTTAAGCTCACTTCTGTTGGCCACCCTTGTAACCCATATTGGTACCCCTTTGAGTGGTAGCGCATCAGATAGCACCTGTGTATGGATCAGCCTAGATTTCCTGAAGCCCTCTTTAGATAAACCTATCAATTGTCGGACTACTATAGTGTCACCGAGAACAGCACTCGGGAAGATACTCTCTAGTACCTGGGTAGTCAGGTAGTACGACTAAGGGTACGGTCTATCCTCCTTAGTTAGTGCCCTGAGATATTGGGTTGAGTACTACTGTTGGACCCCACATGTATATCAGAGAGCTATAGCACAGGGCAAACCCTTGTCTGTAGAACCCTTGAATACCTAACCCTTGGAGGATAGAAACATAAACAAATTAAAAACAGACCAGATCTATTGTCGCGCAACTGTGTTTGAGTTGCCAAGTAAATACACATCTCTTTTTGGTTAAGCATTTGGGGATTTCATCACTGCAGTATTCTTTAGCCCGGAGTATAACTCCACGTGTACAAAAAAAAAAAATATTGGAATTTTTTTCACCATCATTTGAGACCTATTCCATTGGATTCATCTCTCTGCCCTTATCACTTTCATCCATATCATTTTTTGACAAAATTTTTTACCCCACCCACCCCTTTTCAATTCACCCATCCTCATGGCCCATACTCGTAGCCAAGACCTGGAAGCTCGCTTCAACACCATGCAATCTGGTTTCCTAGAAATCCAAAAAGAAGTGAAACAATTCAGTGCTATTGTTGCCTCCATCGATTCGTCTACAACCATGCAATCCTCAATGGAGGAAGTCAAACAAGAACTGACCACCCAGCTTGAATCTGTCTTTGCATCACTCTGCACCAAATTGAAGATCCCTACAGATGACCATTTCTTTGAAGCACATCCAAAGAATGAAGGTGAAACTTCCTCCCATTCCCATACCTTTCAGTCCCATCACTTTCAACGTGACATATGCTTTTCGTGGGTGGACGTGACCAAATTTGATGGCTCAGACCCCACTAGTTGGGTAACCCAAATGGAACATTACTTCTCTTTATATGGCATTATCGATGACTTGGCCAAACTCCGGTATGGTGTTCTCCATCTAGATCAAGAACATTGGCAATGGTGGTAATGGAGAAAAACTTCCCGTCAAGGGTATATTTCTTAGACCCAATTTGTGACTGAGCTTTATGAACGCTTTGACACGAACACCAACCATTTGGGTTGTTTGACAAAGTTGAAACAAACTGGAACTGTGGAATACTTCATAGCTACCTTTGAACGCCTGGCTTTTCGAACAAAGGGCATGACTGATGCTTTCTTTCGAGAGTGTTTTATTAGTGGCCTCAAGGAGGATATTCGGGCCCATGTCCTCATGGCTCGACCCTTGACTTGGGTGGAGGCTACTAAAAGAGCTAAAGAAGCACAACAGGTTGTATCATCTCAAAATTGAAAACCCTCCTTTATCCCTTGCCCTAAACCTGTCACTCCCACTAATCCCTCCGCTCCATTAAAAATCCAAAAACTAACTAGGGCTGAAATGGTTGAACACCAACTCAAAGGCCTTTGTTATAATTGTGATGATAAATATTTCCCGGGCCACAAGTGTAAGGAACAAAATCTTTTTATGGCCATCTCTAAGGACATTTCAGAAGAGGATGTTGAAACTCCCCTTGTGTCTGAGTCACCTGAAATCATTGACATAACCCCTACCTCAGACCCTCCCGAAGTAGAACCTGTCATTTCCCTCAATGCTCTCACTGGATTTTCGACTCCCCAAACCCTCAAGTTAATCGGTTACATCAAGCATTGGAAGGTCATCATTCTGGTTGATAGTGGAAGCACCCATAATTTTATTTATCGCTGCATTGCCCAAGAAACTCATTGCTACATCCATGCTGTCAACAATTTCCAAATCATGATTGATAATGGTGGTTCCATGAAATGTGGAGGGCGCTGTGAAAATGTGCATCTCCAAATCGGTGACTACCACCTAAAATCCCATATGTTTGCTATCGACATGGGTGGATGTGACATTGTGTTGGGTGCAGACTGGCTAAGAACTTTGGGTCCCATTCTCATGGATTTTAAGGCATTAACCATGCAATTCGACCAGGAAGGCCACCAATATAAATTCCAAGGCATCACTGCTGGTTCACCTGAGGTCATTAG
>SNQJ01S0269395.1:0-11779 GCA_010110895.2 Picea sitchensis
ATTAGGGGAGGAACAAGCGAGGATAGAAGAACAAAACATGCTAAGGTTTGATCTTTGAGTTTATGTTGAGATAGTTCATTTTTCATTCATTCATATATTCATCGTATCCTATTTCTCTTTTGTGATAGCAGGGTCTTATTGTAAACAACAATATTCAGGGCTGAATCAAATCATTCAGACACTTGTTCTTCAGAGGTGTTGATCTATCGTTGATACTCTGTGTAGGCTTGTATGTTTGTGAATTAACTTTCATGATTGATAAAGGCTATTGTGCAGAGTCGAGTGGGAAGAAATATGTGGCAAGTTGATCCATCTTTTAGAGTTTACTTTTGGTTTTCTGTCAGATGTCCTTTTGTATGTTCCATCGGGGATTTCTAAGTTTGACTTTGGTCCAAGATTTATTTGTGAAGTTTTGTAAATACAATGAATCTTTGATGAATTGGAATGAAATAAAGGATTTCTTTATGTCTCATCTATATTGATTATGATATTGGTGTCTTTACTTCTGTTCTTACATTTATTTCAGTAACTGATATTTTCAGAAAAATACATAAAAAGTGAATTTCCAACAAGCTTTTTCTTGACAAAAAACTATCCTAAGAACTTGTAATTAATACTTGTGAGTTAGGATACATATTTTTGTTGGCTATAAACATAGGTTTATATTCCTGTCTAGTTTACTTTATCCATGTAAATTCTGAAAATGCTTGAGTAAGATCAATTCATATCTTTTCCTCAACACATGGTATTCAGCAGAATCATTTTAGTGAGGGTCAAACTTTGGAAAGAATTTATCAGGGTCTTTAGGAATGTCATAAACTATCCCAGGTATGAAAAATACATCAAGAACAAGCCAAGGTTGATAGCACCAAGGATTTTGATTTTCATTAGCTCCGACCATATTTAGAGGGTGATACAAGACAAGTTGTAATGGGTTGTTTTTTGTTTCACTCCGGTGTTCTTTTTCCTCATTAAAGTCCTCCCCCAAATCATTTATTGGTGTATAAGGTGGGGATTCGAGAGGCGAGGGAGGTATACCACAGACACCGCTAGAAGAAAAGAAACATTCAGGTCCGAAATTATAATTCTTGGAAAAATATGATGTATCTTGGGGTAGGTGATATTCAGGGGTTTCGACAATAGGATTTTATTGATATGAGAAAGGGTTGATAAAGAATGGATGTTCATTGTAAGTTTTGTTCCAAATTTTGTACTTAAGAATTTAAAAAGTACAGTGTGTAGGCATATGAAAGTTAGTAAGGTGTAAAAAGGGAGGAGAGTATACCTTCGGGAAAGTAAGCTAGGGTTGATTTCTAGGTTGTCATTGTCTGGCTTCCAACTATTCCTGGATGTTTATATCTCGTTCGATTGCAGCCCATGAATATTCAAGTTCTACCTAGGTGGTGGTTTTTTTAAGTATAGTATCAAAGAGATTTAAAGTGATATGGGTTTGGTCCGATAAACCGTGTTCGATATTAGGTTGTATTACAATTGGGACAGTCATAGAGGAATAGACAAATTTAAATGAAATCTGAAAGTTTTTATGCTGTATCAATTTGATCTTATAAATAGAACTTTGAAATTAATGTTAAGGACAAAATGCAAACCAAAGGCCTTTTTCTGTAATTACGTTATATTTGAAATAAATAGTGTGTGAAATATGAGAAAAACATTTAGTTGTTTATAAAGTAAGGCTCCTATCAAGGGAGAATCTCACTCCTCAAATAGAGGAAGAAAATAAACTAAGAAGGAATCTGATGAAGCATAAAATATGACAACTTAAAGGTTCACAGGTCTTGTATCTGTTGTTAGCTGATACAGAGGAAAAACTGTAAACGATATAGGTGAATAAAATTTAACCACCTGATGCAGGAGCATCCCTCACGACAAGAAAAACCAATGTGGAAGAAGATGAAAGATGGAAGACATCCAACATAAGTTTTTGAATTTCCCTTGAAGTTGATGCGCTAAACATAAATGAGATCATTTAATTTGGTGCCTTGGTAAAAATGTAATCAAACCTCGATCCATACGCGCTCGTCTGAGATAGACAGAGGAATTTATAGTAGTAGTTGCAGGTAGATAGAATTGAATTATTAGATTAGACAGTTTTAGAGCACAGGAGGGAAAATGGATATAGACACCCTCATTCCACATTGTAACAGAGATAGAGAAGCCAACATAATTTAGAGTAGGGAGAGAATAGGAGAATAACAGAGAGTTGTAGAAGAGATTCATGTATAGATCTTGAATTAATAGAAGGAATTGATTCAGATTCATGGTTTTATGTTCTCTTTGTGTGTGTGTTGTTAATATGCTCATGACTGTTTGTTCTCTGTTATGTATTGTTTTGAGATGCTGTGCATATGATTTCATGTGTTGAGATTGAAATCTGAGAAGAAGTGGAATGAGTTACAATTGTTTCTCTACTTGAGAAAGGATTCCTGCAAGGAGTGCAGTTGAAGTCGTCCGCAAGGGGTGCGTTGACAGAAGGCTCAAAGAGATAGCTTTTGTTCTCATTCGTCACGAAGGTACAGTTAGTCATAGAGACATGCAAGGAGTGCGCAGGCTAAGGGAGGAGAGTCTCACTCATAACACTGAGTGAAGTATTGAAGGATTGCTACTACAGGTACACGCAGAGTCAAAGGAAGCTCGAACAGTTGAAGTGTTCACAGGTTGCTGCAAGGAGTGCGTGCAAAGAACCTTGTTGAGGCTGAAGTAATTTAGAAAATCTTAGGAGGAATAGACCTTTGAACTTACAGAAGGGTAAGCGTAGGAAAGATGTTGTCAGAAGTTGGGAGAGAAGCGTCACAGGTGGACGAAGTGGCAAAAGAGTCTCATGGAAAGACACTTTGTTCATATCGTGGATTTCCCAAGGAAGAACGGACAGTCGAAATCCTCTGAGGAGATTTCATGAAGTTCCGAGGATCGTTAGATCTTGAAGAGGTGCAAGGAGGTTACGGTGAGAAGGTCCGAAGGGTTTGAAGCTCAGGAGGGGCAGATTCATCGATTCCGAGTCACAGGAGCCGTCGGATCTACACGTGGTATCGTGTATCAGGGACTCGCGAGTTGAAGCCCCAAAATTTGTGCAACAAGAACCGCGATATCGAGAGATGCGATATCCCTACAAGATCAGAACCGTTCATTGTGGAGGATGCGTGTCAAGAGAATTTCCCATCTCAGAGACTCGGACATTGGAAGGCAGAAAGGGAAGTCCTTCAGTTTCACGAGTGGCGAAGTGGCGAGAAAACTAGGAGCCATCCATCTGAGAAGGACAGGTGGCAGAGATCGAGAGATCTCACGAACTCGGGAGTTCGCAGGGTGAGAGCCCAAACATTGGGTACTCTAAGTCACGAGGATGTGAGAAGAGAGAAGGAGGATAATCGTTGGATCCGGCTCGTAGGAGGACCGTTGGATCCGCATGTGGGATCGTGTATCAGCGTCTCGTGAGAGAAGACTTGAGAAATTGGTCACGGGGATCGCGAGATTGCGAGAAGCGATATCCCGATAGCTGGAGGAATGTGTGGGCCATAGCAAAGCCGGTGAGTGGAATACAGGTGGCACGAAGACCTCGGGATCTCGCCGCAAGAAGTCCTGAAGTATTGGTGTTAGGGTTCGCGAGTCGCAAAGTGCCAAGTGCCGGGGTTCGTGTCGACGTGCATGGAAGAGCATAAGGTGGGACCCGCGTGGTCGATGGGTGGACACATGCTACCTGGAGATAGAAGTCAACATTCCATTGAATTCTCGCATCTCAGGGATTCGCAAAATAGGGGGGTGAAAGTTCGACGGTTCAACCTGCGACGTGGCGAGGTTGCGAGGTTGCGAGTAGTGAAATCTGCCGAGGGAGGAGTCAGCTCAGCGTTGACCTATCGCGTATTGGAGGATCGCAATGGGAGGCACAAGAGTTCGACTCACAAACTCACGAAGGTGCGAGTTGCGAGAGGTGCTAACATTAAGCCTAGTCCACGGTTGCATGCGGTGAGGGCACTAATAAAGGAAGGAGCTATACCCGTATCGCCAGGTCGGGTATCGTAAGATTTGAAAGGAAGAGTAGGAGGCTTTGAGTCATGAACTTGCGAGATAGCGAGATTTAGTTGATCTCCCGGTAGCAAAGGGGAGACCTCGGGGAAAGATTTCTATGGGTGCATATTTCCCAATAGGGAAATAGAAGGACCTTGGAGTTCTTCGGGTGGGAACGAAGAAGATCCTGTGAGAGCGGACGTGCCCTGGGTGGTGCGCTCTGCATCAAGTGGTATCAGATATTAGAAAATATTCTTTGCTTTATGTAGCAGAGGACAAGGAGAATTCACCATGCCGCCAAGGAGAAGGGGTAGAAAATCACTCGATCCAGAGGAGGAAAGGGAATTGTCAGGAGAAAGAGGTAGGCAAGTGAAGAATCCAGACATGGAGAGAGAAATACGAAATCTTCGTACCAGAATGGAGGACATGGAGACATCACGAAGGTGCAAAGATGATGTAGGAGATACCAATGAATCCGAAGATGAAGAGGATGCTAGACATAGAGGAGAAGAAGTCCTAGAGGAAGATGGAGCGAGTGAACGCTTACTTAAAGCTGTTGCAAGAATGAGTACAAAGGTAAAGATGGAAATTCCATTTTATGAGGGGAATCTGGATGCAAAAAATCTTCTAGACTGGATTAGAGCTCTTGACACTTACTTCGATTATGAAGATATCGAAGAAGATAAGAAGGTCAGGCATGATGTCACAAGATTAAAAGGACATGCAGCCCTGTGGTGGGACGAGCTGCAAGTTGACAGGCGTTGCCAAGGTAAGCAGAAGATTAAGAGCTGGGACAAGATGATTGCAAAGATGAAGGAAAAATTCATTCCCAGGGACTATCAAATTTCTTTGTTCAGGAGGATGCAGAACCTGAGACAGGAGCTGATGATAGTGAAGGAGTATACTGAGGAATTTTATAGGTTGAATATCAGGGCAGGTCATCGCAAAAGCAATGATGAAAAGGTGGATAGGTATATGAATGGCCTGAGGTATGAAATTCAGGATGAAATAAATATGGCAACCATCCGAACGGTGGAGGATGCTTACCAAATGGCTCTGAAAGATGAAGAGAAGTTGAGCCGTAAGCAAGGTCAGCGAGGTCAAGGCAGGAGTCAGCCCAAAGGAAAATCGTTTTCCCAAGATAAATACCAGAAGCCCAAGGATGACTGGAAGAAAGCTCAGACTCAGACAGAGAGAGGTGGAAGTTCACAGCGAGGGCGATATGCTGAGAAAAAAGAACAACATATTGAGCAGAGAGGAGGATATGTTGATAATAATAGGTTTCCTCGTACCAGAGGTAGAGGAAGGGGAAGAGGTGGAGTAATCACATGCTTCACATGTGGGAAAAATGGACACAAGTCATTCGAGTGTCCAAAGAAAAAGAAAGAAACTGGAGAGACTCACATTGTCGAGGCACAGAGGCAAGATGTTGAGGTGGAGTACGCTGAAGGCGGAAGATCACTAGTGATGTGGAAGTTCCTTTTGACGCCAGAGAAAGAGATGGATAATTCAGCATAGAGGAACAGTCTTTTTAGGACTGCTTGCAAGACCAAGGATAGAGTGTGCAAGGTTATCATGGACAGTGGAAGCACCGATAATCTCATTTCAACCGAGATGGTAGAAAAGCTGGAGCTGAAGACAACTGATCATCTGAGTCCATACAAAGTTTCATGGCTACAGAAGGGACATCAGGTAAATGTCACTAAATAGTTCTTAGTTGACATTAAGATAGGAGGATATAATGATAAAATTTTATGTGATGTTATTCCTATGGATGTCTGTCATTTATTGCTGGGTAGACCATGGCAATATGATAGAAATGTGATTCATGATGGGAGGATGAATACATATACCCTGGAAAGGAATGGGAGAAATCATATGTTGTGTCCAATTGAAGATAAAGAGGTGAAGCCGGAGGTAAACAACACAGTACCTCTCATGAGTGGGAAGGAATTTCTTACAGAAGTTAAGAAGAAGGAGGATCCACAATTCTTTGTGGTCAGAAAACCGAGAATTGTTCTGACTAGCACAAGAGTGGATGATTTACCAGGAGAAGTTCAGGAACTACTGGAAGAGTTTGCTGATATTGTAGTGGACGAATTATCTCGTTCATTGCCACCGAAGAGGAGTGTGAGTCATCATATAGACCTCATACCAGGAGCTAGTTTGCCAAACAAATCCACATACAGATTGACGCCGCAGGAGAATGAAGAGGTTAAAAGATAGGTCCAGGATTTATTGGACAAAGGTTTGGTCAGGGAAATCTTGAGTCCATGTGATGTTCCAACAGTACTCAATCCGAAGAAAGACGAAGGCTGGAGGATGTGCATTGATTCAAGAGCCATCAACAAGATAACTATCAGGTATAGATTCCCATTTCCAAGAATGGATGATTTGATGGATTGCTTAAGTGGAGCAATTTTTTTTTCAAAAATAGATTTGAAGAGTGGAGATCATCAGATTCGTATGAGAGAAGGTGATGAGTGGAAAACAACATTCAAGACAAACGAAGGTTTGTATGAATGGCTTGTCATGCCGTTTGGCTTGATGAATGCACCAAGTACCTTTATGAGGTTGATGAATGAAGTCTTGAAGGAGTTCATCGGGAAATTTGTCATTGTGTATCTGGATGACATATTGATTTTCAGCAAGACAAAGGCTGAGCATTTGAATCATTTGGCTATTGTGATGAAGAGATTACATCAAGAGAAGTTGTTGATAAACATGAAGAAGTCCTCATTCATGAAGACATAACTCATTTATTTGGGGTTTGTTATATCTACAAATGAACTGAGGATGGATCCAGATAAGGTGGAGGTAATCAAGAATTGGTCATCACCGAGGAACGTATTTGAGGTGAGGAGTTTTCATGGTTTGGCTAGTTTCTACTGAAAATTCATTAGGAATTTCAGTGGAATTAGCGCAACAATGATGGACACAGTCAAGAAAAGACACAAATCTTTTCACTGGAATGAAGAAGTTGATAAGAGTTTCAATTTATTGAAATGAAAGATTAAAGAGCAACCGGTTTTGGTGTTGCTAGATTTTCAGAAGACCTTTCAGGTAAAATGTGATGCAGGCAGATTTTCCATAGGAGCGGTCTTGAGCCAGGAAGACAGGCCGATTGCATATTTCAGAGAGAAGTTGAATGAGGCAAAAGAAAAATACTCCACGTATGATAAAGAATTCTATGCCATCATACATGCATTGAAAAAATGGAGGCACTGTTTGATTCCAAAGGAATTTGTTTTATATAGTGATAACCATGCATTACAATTTGTGACTCAACAGGAAACGTTGAATCAGAGGCATGTTAAATGGGTAGAAAACATGCAAAATTTCACTTTTGTGATAAAACATATTTCTGGTACTGCTAACAAAGATGTTGATGCTTTGAGCAGGAAGTGTTTGTTGTTACAGGAGTTCAAAGTCCGGACATTAGGCTTTGATGATCTTAAGGACACGTATGTAGATGATTCAGACTTTAAGGAAGCTTATGAAGCAACTGAGAATCCAGTTCTCAGAGACAGAAGCCAGTGGATAGAGTATGTGATTCAGGACAGATTGTTGTTCAAAGGCAATCATTTGTGTATTCCAAATTGTTCCATGAGGGAGAACTTGTTGAAGGAAAAGCACAGTGGAGGATTGGTAGGACATTTTGGCCATGATAAGACATTTGCAATGCTGAGCGAGTCATACTTTTGGCCAGGGATGCGGTCATAAGTCAAGAAGTTTGTTGATAGATGCAGGATTTGCCAGCATTCAAAGGGAAGAAAGCATAATGCATGATTTTATCAGCCATTGCCCATACCAGACAAGTCGTGGGATGAAATTAGCATGGATTTTATATTGGGGTTGCAAAGAACCCAAAGAGGTGTTGATTCCATCTTTGTGGTAGTGGATAGGTTTTCCAAGATGGCACATTTTATCCCATTCCATAAGACTAGTGATGTGACTCACATCGCAAATTTGTTTTTCAAAGAGATTGTTCGACTTCATGGATTGCCGAAAAGCATAGTTTCGGACAGAGACACAAAATTCATAGGGCATTTCTGGAGAAAATTATGGAAGAAGATGGGGACTAATTTGATGTTTAGTTCTGCTTATCATCCTCAGACGGATGGACAGACCGAGGTGGTCAACAAAAGTCTGGGAGACTTGTTGAGAAGCTTGGTGATGGAGCACCATAGCAGTTGGGACAATATATTGCCACAGACAGAGTTTGCTTACAATGACTCAGTAAATCGAAGCACAGGAAAAATTCCATTTCAGATTGTATATGGAATGTATCCAAGAGGAGTTTCTGAACTAAGGGATTCAGAACAGACTGATACTAGAAGCACTAGTGCAGGAGAATTCACTGAAGCGATGAAATAACTTCACAGCCGGGTGAAGGAGCGATTATTGAAATCAATCCAGGAGTACAAATGCATAGCAGATCAAGATAGAAGACAACTTTAGTTTGAAGTTGGTGATCTAGTTCTAGAACATTTGAGGAAGTAAAGGTTCCCGAGGGGAACATATAATAAATTAAAAATGAAGAAAATTGGGCCATGCAAGGTCTTGAAGAAAATGGGACAGAATGCTTATGAAAATGAGTTACCAGATGGGATCAGAATATCTCCGAAATTTAATGTTTCGGATTTATATCCATATAAAGATAATGAAGCAGGAGCAGAAAGTGATGATCAACTAGAGTTCCAGTGGCAGAAGAAGATGCCAGTTGCAGATAAGCCACAGATGGAGCAAATACTGGATAAACGAGTGGGTAAGAAAACCAGAAGGAAAGAATATTTTTAATATTTGGTCAAGTGGAAGGGTCATCCAGTTGAAGATGCCAGCTGGGAGACTGAAGCATAAATTATGAAGCATGGACATACCGTGCAGAAGCTCATGGACAGGAGCCCATGCAAATTTTCAAGCGAGGGAGTATGATGCAGGAGCATCCCTCATGACAAGCAAAACCAACGTGGAAGCAGATGACAACTGAAAGACGTCCAGCGCAAGTTTTTGAATTTCCCTTGAAGTTGACGCGCTAAACATAAATGAGATCATTTAATTTGGCGCCTTGGTAAAAACATAATCAGACCTCGAGCCATACGCGCTCATCTGAGATAGACAGAGGCATTTATAGTAGTAGTTGCAGGTAGATAGAATTGAATTCTTAGATTAGACAGTTTTAGAGCGCAGGAGGGAAAATGGATATAGACACCCTCATTCCACATTGTAACAGAGATAGAGAAGCCAACATAATTGAGAGTAGGGAGAGCATAGCAGAATAGCAGAGAGTTGTAGAAGACATCCATATATAGATCTTGAGTTAATAGAAGGAATTGATTCAGATTCATGGTTTTGTGTTCTCTGTGTATGTGTGTGTCGTTAATATGCTCATGAATGTTTGTTCTCTGTTATGTATTGTTTTCAGATGTTGTGCATATGATTTCATGTGTTGAAATTGAAATCTGAGAAGAAGTGGAATGAGTTACAATTTTTTCTCTACTTGAGCAAGGATTCCTGCAAGGAGTGCAGTTGAAGTCGTCCGCAAGGGGTGTGTTGACATAAGGCTCAGAGAGATAGCTTTTGTTCTCATTCGTCGCAAAGGTGCAGTTAGGCATAGAGCCGTGCAAGGAGTGCGCAGGCTAAGGGAGGAGAGTCTCAGTTGTAACACTGAGTGAAGTATTGAAGGACTACTGCTACGGGTACACGCAGAGTCAAAGGAAGCTCAAACAGTTGAAGTGTTCGTAGGTTTGCTGCAAGGAGTGCGTACAAAGAACCTCGTTGAGGCTGAAGTAATTTAGAAAAGCTCAGGAGGAATAGACCTTCAAACTTACCGAAGGGTAAGCGTAGGAAAGCTGTTGTCAGAAGTTGGGAGAGAAGCATCAAAGGTGGACGAAGTGGCGAGAGAGTCTCCTGGAAAGACACTTTGTTCATCTCATGGATTTCCCAAGGAAGAACGAACGGTCGAAATCCTCTGAGGAGATTTCGTGAAGTTCCGAGGATCGTTAGATCTTGTAGAGGTGCAAGGAGGTTACAACGAGAAGGTCCGAAGGGTTTGAATCTCAGGAGGGGCAGAGTCATTGATTCCGAGTCACGGGAGTCGTCGGATCTACACGTGGTATCATGTATCGGGGACTCGCGAGTTGAAGCCCCAAAAGTTGTGCAACAAGAACCGCGATATCCCTACAATATCAGAACCATTCGTTGTGGAGGACGCGTGTCAGGAGAATTTCCCATCTCGGAGACTCGGACATTGGAAGGAAGAAAGGCAAGTCCTTCAGTTTCGCGAGTGTCGAAGTGGCAAGAAAACTAGGAGTCGTCCACTCGGGAGTTCGTAGGGTGAGAGCCCAAACATTGGGTACTCCGAGTCACGAGGACGTGAGAAGCGAGAAGGAGGATAACCATTGGATTCGACTCGTAGGAGGATCATTGGATCCGCATGTGGGATCGTGTATCGGCATCTCACGAGAGAAGACTCAAGAAATTGGTCGCGGGGATCGCGAGATTGCGAGAAGCGATATCCCAACAGCTGGAGGACTGTGTGGGCCATAGCGAAGCCGGTGAGTGGAATACAGGTGGCACGAAGACCTCGGGATCTCGTCGCGAGAAGTCCCGAAGTATTGGTGTTAGGGTTCGCGAGTCACGAAGTGCCAAGTGCCGGGGTTCATGTGGACGTGCGTGGCAGAGCATAAGGTGGGACCCGCGTGGTCGACGGGTGGACACGTGCTGCCTGGAGATAGAATTCAACATTCCATTGAATTATCGCATCTCAGGGATTCGCGGAATAGGGGGGTGAAAGTTTGACAGTTCAACCTGTGAGGTGGCGAGGTTGCGAGGTTGCGAGTAGTGAAATACGTTGAGGGAGGAGTCAGCGCAGCGTTGACCTATTGCATCTCAGAGGATCGCAATGGGAGGCACAAGAGTTCGAATCACAAACTCACGAAGGTGCGAGTTCCGAGAGGCGCTAACATTTAAGCCTAGTCCACGGTTGCATGTGGTGAGGGCACTAATAAAGGAAGGAGCTATACCTGTATCGCCAGGTCGGGTATCGAAAGATTTGAAAGGAAGAGTAGGAGGCTTTGAGTCACGAACTCGCGAGATAGCGAGATTTAGCTGATCTCCCGGTAGAAAAGGGGAGACCTCGGGGAAAGATTTATGTGGGTGAAGATTTCCCGATATGGAAATAGAAGGACCTTGGAGTTCTTTGGGTGAGAATGAAGAAGATCCTGTGAGAGCAGATGTGCCCTGGGCGGCGCGCTCTGCATCACCACCACAGTAGAAGTTTTACGAAATTGTAGTGCAACATTCATCATATGTATATAAGCGAATACAATTGAATATGAATAACAAAGAGAACAAACGCATAACACAGTCTTGATGGAATCAGGATTCTCCGGATTGCTTTGTATTAATTCTCAAAAAGAAGATAGCCTCTATTACAATCGACCAAAAAGGTCCATCCCTTTTTCTTTCTACAAAATGTATATTTATACAAATTTTTATATGTTGGAATCTCAATCGTTCCAGAGGTTTTCGGTTACAATCAAAGGAGTTAAATGTTTCATTTATTTATCTCTATCCTCATTTGGTACCGGAAACCTGCCTCTTCTCATGCTCCATGCAAATAACGCACTTCTCCATCAACTATGATATCAACTTAGAAGGTTCTGCTTGGTTATTGGCCTAAAAAAGATAGCAATCTTTCACCAATTGTGGCAACTTTCCTTCCACCTGCTGGTCTTTGGCGCTAATAGAACATAAT